>SZWC01003529.1:38251-54847 GCA_023375785.1 Penium margaritaceum
AGGCATGCACTGCTCTATGGAGTATGTCCCCTTGGTCTGTTCTGAGATGGGCCAGGAATGCACTGCCCATAATGGGTATGTCCCCTGTGGCTCATCATAGGAACCATACCTTTTTGGCTTGGTTGATTAGGCACCGGAGTCTCAAACCAGAGGTCGCGGGTTCAAACCCCGCGACGGCCGCAATTTTCTTTGTGGCCAAAACTGGGACGGAAAGCTTCTAGGAAGCTTACTAGAGCCTGCCTTGAGGATGACACTTGGCGGTCTAAGGACGCGCCAAGTAGGAATGTAGGATGAGGTTGGCTCCAGTGGAGCCACTACAAGCAGAAGCTTTAGCAAAGCTCTGCAAGTATAANACCAACATGCGGACTTCGTGAGGTTGCAAACCAAACGAACCTAAAGTGTGGATCCCTCGTTCGAGGGTGATATGTTATCTTGGTTGCAATACCAAGAGCGGTTGGCGGCCTCCCATGTCGGGACCCGTTTTCTAGACCGTTGCTATCCGGCGCATTGACAAAGGGTTATGGGCCCACACTTCTGGTTCTAAGGCACGCTTCCAAGACCGACTAGCGCGTGGTCTTGCAGGGTGCACAGGTACAACAGGGACACGACCATCGGACGGCTCCATCTGCTCCATCGGCTCCATCTGCTTCTTCAGGTAGGGTGCACGCACGTGGCGGACTAGGGGACGAGGAATCGCTCTGTCCATGTTGGACAAGACCCTCGAGCCCCAACGAGATTAAGCTCTACCCCTTTTTAGAAGGTGGTACGACCCCGAGTCCGTTCTCTCATGACGGTACCATCGCCTTAGGCGATCATCGGCAGGAGGGGTATGCAATGGAATCAACTGCACCTTTGACAACGGTCGCAGTCAGCAGCCTCATCAGCCTCATCGGCCTCAACGAAGTAGAGTAGCAGCGAAGGAGAGAAGACGAGCAACCGCAAGAAATGGCGGATCCGACTCCAGCCCGCCTTGAGGCGGGTATGTCCAAATTCACGGGGACAGGTTTTCCCTTGTGGAAATGGCAGTTTGAGATTGTCATGAACGTGCGTGGCTACCTTGACATCCTAAAAGGGACCGAGATAGCACCAGCCGATGCGACCGTGACGATGCATGCGGCTGACCTTGCAGCATGGACGATGAAGAACAACATGGCTCTCGCCATTCTTGTGACGTCCATCAACGAGACTCAACACTCCCACATCACAGGATGCATGTTGGCTGCCGAGAACTATGCAAAACTCGCACGCGTGCATCAATCGAATGCCCTAGCAAACCGAATCTTCATCTTCCAATGGTTGATGTCGATGAAGGTGAGCGAAGGAGAATCGATACCCGCATTTATGCAGTCGTTCGACAACGTGCTGCAAGAGGTCCAGCAAATGGAATGGAATCTCGACTCCAACATGCGTGCCATGATCCTTCTAATGGCGCTGCCGGAAAGCTGGGGGTCCTTGATCACCGTATTTGGCGGTTGGAAGGAGGCAGATCTGACGTACGAGGCTGTCGCCGAACACGTCCGCAACGAGTCCATGCGACNGACAAAGTGCAAGCTCTCGCTCCAGTCAAGGCAACAGCGGAAGCGGTGGCGGTGGAGGGAAAGGCAATGGTGGCGGGAAGAGTTCCAAGAAGCCCGGCAACTGTCACAACTGTGGCAAGGCTGGGCACTGGGCTAGGGACTGTCGTAGTCCCAAGAGAGAAGGCGGGAACAAAGGTGGAAAGGAGAAGAAGGAGCTCACCAACATGATGGCTAGGGGGCTGCCCATGAAGGGCGCAGCGATCCTTAGGCCCGGGGCATTCACCCTTGACTCGGGCACCAACCACCACTCATCAAAAGAGAAGGGTGGATTTGTCTCCATGGCCGAATCTGTCATGCCCATCAAGTGTGCAAACGGTGGCGTCGTCCAAGCCATGGGCGAAGGGGACAAGGTGATCACGTTCAACGTGAATGGTGCGGAGAAGGCAGTCAACCTTCAAAAGGTGGTGTACATGCCCTCCTTCGCAGCCAACTTGCTGTCCGTCTCACAAATCACCGACAACAACATGACAGTGATGTTCACCAACAAGGAAGCGGTGGCCCTAAAAAACGAGGAAATCCAGATTTTGTACACCAAAGACAACCTCATGCTTCAATTTCCAAGAGTCGTCAGCCTCTACAAGCTTCAAACCAAAGTCACCAAGGCGTCGGATGAGGGACTCACATGTGCCACCAAGACAGTGGCACCGGAGCTGAAGGATGTACCACTGGCGACCGCTGCGGCCGCCGCATCAACCAAGGACACAGATGCTGAGCTGTGGCACCGGCGATTTGGCCACGTGGCCAACAACACGCTGCAAAAGATGCAAGAGCAAGAGGTAGTCCGCGGAATGGAAAGGTGCACTACGAAGCATGGCGAAGGGTGTACATTGTGTGAACCATGCCTCCAAGCGAAGGCAAAGAAGAAGCCGTTTGGGAGAGGAGGTCAACAAGCGGAGCACGTCTTGGAACTGATACACAGTGACGTGTGTGGACCCTTCCGCACACCGTCTAAGGGAGGAAGCAAGTACTTCCTGACCTTCATTGACGACCACAGCCGCAAGTTGTGGATCTACTTCCTCAAAACAAAGGGAGAGGTCAAGGAGAAGCTCCTCGAGTTCGTCGCCATGGTGGAGCGGCAAACGTCCAAGAAGGTGAAGGCGCTCCGAAGTGACGACGGGGGTGAGTACAAGGCATGCAAGCCTTGGCTCAAGCATCATGGCATCCGCCACGAGCAAACCACCCCTTACAACCCCCAAAGCAACAGCGTTGCCGAGAGGATGAACCAGATCCTACTCGGCATGGTGCGAAGCATGCTCTTCGACGCCAAGCTCCCACCTCGCTTTTGGGCTGAAGCAACAACAACGGCTTGCTACCTCTTGAACCTCACACCAGCGACCGCCTTGCAGAAGCGTGGAAAGGAGCAGGACAAGCAGCTGAAGACCCCACAAGAGGCATGGTCGGGAAAGAAACCCAACGCATCTCATCTAAAGGTGTTCGGGTCAATTGCATGGGTGAAGATCCAGTTGGGAGAAGGTGGAGGCAAGCTCGATGCACGCTCCAAGAAGTGCATCATGGTTGGGTACAACACGTCACACAAAGCCTATCGGCTTTGGGACCAGGCAGCAGGCAAGCTCGTGAGGAGCCGCGACGTCGTGTCCGACGAACGCACCCTTGGAAAGGGAGAGCTGCTGGACCCGACCCTCACTCCCAAAGCGGGAGAGTGGATAGTGTTTCTTGAGTCCGGAGACCAAGCACCCGACAACTGGCTTGCCTTGCCAGCAGGTGGTGGGGATGGGAGAGTGGCTGCGGAGGATGATGCAGCATCTGACATGGAAGCGGATACCGAGGCGTCCGAGGCTTCCGAGTCTGACTTGGAGTCTGACGACTCTTCTGACGACAACGACGACGACAAACCACCACCTGTGGAAGCACCAGCACCAAAGCAAGAAGCGGCACCACTACCCCGGCGCAGTTTGCGACCAAAGAGAGCACCTTTGCGGTATGAGGATGATTGGACCGGCCTTAGCTGGTCGTGCATGGCTCAGGGAGAGCCATCCACAGTGGCGGAGGCCATGAATGGCCCAGATGCGGCCAAGTGGAAGGAGGCAGTGGATAGCGAGCTCGCATCCATTGCCGAGAACGGCACGTGGGTGCTGGTGGATAGACCCGACAAGGCCCACGTGGTGGGATCCAAGTGGGTCCTCCGAGTGAAGAAGAAGCAAGACGGCAACATCGACAAGTTCAAGGCAAGGGTAGTGGCTAAGGGGTTCTCTCAACGCCCGGGCTCCGAGTACGACGAGACGTTCGCGCCCGTCGTGACCTTTGCCTCCATCCGCTCTCTCCTTGGCATTGCTGCCGCAAAGAACTTGGAGATACACCAGATGGACGTCAGGACAGCTTTCCTTTATGGGAAGCTTGACAAGGANGACAAGGCCCACGTGGTGGGATCCAAGTGGGTCCTCCGAGTGAAGAAGAAGCAAGACGGCAACATCGACAAGTTCAAGGCAAGGGTAGTGGCTAAGGGGTTCTCTCAACGCCCGGGCTCCGAGTACGATGAGACGTTCGCGCCCGTCGTGACCTTTGCCTCCATCCGCTCTCTCCTTGGCATTGCTGCCGCAAAGAACTTGGAGATACACCAGATGGACGTCAGGACAGCTTTCCTTTATGGGAAGCTTGACAAGGAAGTGCTGATGGAGGTGCCCGAAGGAGTCGAAGCTCCCAAGGGCAAGGTGTGCAAGTTGGTGAAAGCGCTCTACGGGCTGAAACAGGCCCCAAGGATGTGGTACAAAGAGATGGACGGTTTCATGACCGGCCTCTCCTTTGCGCATTGCCAGAATGACCCGAGCATGTACGTGCGCGATGATGGGAGAGGGCTGATGCTGGTTGCGCTGTACGTGGATGATCTGATCATCTGCTCGTCTTCGGTCGAGCTGCTGGATGGGCTGAAGTCTGACCTCAGCAAAAGGTTCAAGATGAAGGACATGGGTCCTCTCAAGTACTACCTCGGGATTGCCATCCACCGCAACCGAGTAGCAGGCACCATCGAACTCAACCAGACCAAATACATTGGTGAGGTGCTGAAGCGCTACCACATGGAAGACTGCAAACCTGTCAGCACCCAATGACGACCGGCACAAAGCTGAAGGCCTCCATGTCGCCAAGCAACAAAGCAGAACAAAGGGAGATGCAAGACATCCCCTACCAGTCCGCCGTGGGTAGCATCATGTACGCTATGGTAGGGACTCGTCCGGACATCTGCTATGCTGTGGGACAAGTGAGCAGATTCGTGGCCAACCCTGGGCCACAACATTGGCAGGCAGTCAAGTGCATCTTGCGCTACCTGCAGAAGACACGTCACATGGGCCTCATCCTTGGAGGCCAAGAAGGAACGGACCCCCTTTGTCTGAAATGCTACACCGACGCTGACTGGGGAGGAAATCTCGACGACAGGAAATCCACCTCTGGATACGTGTGTATCTTGAATGGCGCTGCCATCTCATGGGCCAGTAGGAAGCAGGATTGTGTTTCCGTGTCCACGGCTGAGGCAGAGTACGTTGCTTTGTCTGAGGTGTGCAAGGAGACTCAATGGCTCCGCAGCCTGCTTGGCAAAATGACAGTGCCACATAAAGACGCCACGATCGTACACGTGGATAACATGAGCACCATCTCGATGGCTGAAGACGAGATCATCTCCCGGCAAACGAAGCACATCGACATACGCTACCACTACTCACGTGACCTGGTCATGAAGAACGTGGTGGACTTGCAGCACTGCGGAACAAAGAGCATGCTTGCTGACTGCATGAACAAGCCGCTGGACAGCGACTTGCATTATGCAGGCATTCGTGGATTCGGCATGAGGAGTGCGGCAGAGGAAGGGTGAGCTCCAAGGCATTGATGGAGCCGAGCAAGGGAGAGATGGACAGAGGTGCAAGGGAGAGATTTGTTGAAATAGTGTGCACCTTGTCCANTTCTGAGATGGGCCAGGAATGCACTGCCCATAATGGGTATGTCCCCTGTGGCTCATCATAGGAACCATACCTTTTTGGCTTGGTTGATTAGGCACCGGAGTCTCAAACCAGAGGTCGCGGGTTCAAACCCCGCGACGGCCGCAATTTTCTTTGTGGCCAAAACTGGGACAGGAAGCTTCTAGGAAGCTTACTAGAGCCTGCCTTGAGGATGACACTTGGCGGTCTAAGGACGCGCCAAGTAGGAATGTAGGATGAGGTTGGCTCCAGTGGAGCCACTACAAGCAGAAGCTTTAGCAAAGCTCTGCAAGTATAAAAGCCTGTACCTTGCATGCATCCACTTACAGTTCTTGCCTTTGAGACTCCTCACAGAGTGTCCAACCAAAGGTAGACACTAAAGACCAACATGCGGACTTCGTGAGGTTGCAAACCAAACAAACCTAAAGTGTGGATCCCTAGTTCGAGGGTGATATGTTATCTTGGTTGCAATACCAAGAGCGGTTGGCGGCCTCCCATGTCGGGACCCGTTTTCTAGACCGTTGCTATCCGGCGCATTGACACTATTTCCTAATCAATTGCGACCAGGGTGTACGCTCTTGGTGGTTGAGTAGGAAAAGGTCCCCATGCTAGCCATGAACAATAACAAATTCCACTGGTGGCTGAACGGTTCCTTTTTTCGCGTATGGAGCCAGCAGCCCCACATGAAAAACATCACGTGTCTTCATACACGATGGAAGTAAAAATTAGCAAGCCATTGGCAGGATACATGCACACAGGGGAAACAGTCCAATCTACTTCACTTAAAGTTTTTGCGCCTCTGGCAACTTCACTTGAAGGTTTTTAGTGCTTTGGAGCACCTTGTCACTAATATCAATAGAGATCTCACAACGGCTTTGATATGCATGTGCCTTTTGTTACAACTGAGCCACTTGAAGGAGACCATTCACCTCTTACAAAAAGGTATATGAACTTGGTCAAAGCTTGAGTAAAAAGAACATGTCCTTCTCTATAGCCACTCTTTGCCAATGAAGGTGGAAACACCGGAGTTCGACCACAATTCAACATGAATAGTGTGAGCACGGTGAAATTCTTGCAAGAGTTGCTCAACGCAAACTCTGTTAGTGTTAGAAATTTATCATTGTCATTCATGCTAGAGTCTACATACATGTGGAGTATCTTTTCCAGAATCTAGTTCGTGCAATCTATTTGTCTTTCAGTTTGAGGGTATTGTACTGTCCCTTGATTTTGTTCAATTTTTTTAAACAAATTGTGCGATGTTTGATTTCACCCAAAATGAGGTCAATTTGTAATGTGCAGGGTGATTCTCCCAAATCACCACTTTGTCCACCTTGGCTCCTTAAACTCACCCATACCTTGTTCATGTCCTTGGACCATGGACTCAAGGCGATAAATCGTTGCTCAAGAACTTGAAGCTTTAAGTTCTTAAAGCTTTGAGTTATCACATGGAGCGTCAGTGAGTTTGCACTTGCAAGCACACCAAGTTGTTGCAAAAGAGCGACGACGAGGACGACTGACGCGCCGCAGTGCGCTCGCCATCGCGAGCGCATGCTGCCTAATCTACAAATAAAACATCCGATACCGACTCCCATGCCTTTTTGGGGTTACGTAGTAACCGTATGCAGTCGGTTCGGTATCCAAGAATCAGGGCTGACGTCAGAAAATCCGCTGCACAAGGACTTCCGCGACGGCAATTTTGTCTGCGGTCGGTGTTTCTGTCCACCGACAGCCCATCGAGTTTTTTCTAGGTGTTTTTTTCAGCACTTCTGTCACGTCCGGAAGACAGGCCCTCTCTGAGCGCGATTTTCCTTGCGAAAGCGACTCCCAGTCCGAGAAATTCATGCGAATCGGACAGACTTTGCGCAGCAACCAGGGTTTTATCCGAAACAGATACCGGACATCGCAAGCAAGCACTTGACTTCACCGATGACGACTTCTCGGACAGGAGGGGAAGGTCGAGCAAAACTAGTTTCCAAGGCAGATAACATGTTTGAACCCGGCTTCAGTCTATTACTACGTAACCCCGATGCAAGCCTGCGTGCTGCCAATGCCACTAGTTTCACTTGTCTTGTGCGTATCGAATATCTAGTTCCCAAGTTAAAGAAGTGATTCGCCCAGACCACCAACAATCATGCTCTTGCTCATAGGCAAATGAAGAATGACTATTTTGAACGAGTTCAACAGATAGTACCGGCATTCAAGCTCATCTTGTGCAAACTTGCACTTGATCACTTTTGCATATATCTTCTATTTATGAATGACCGTGAGGACTTCACGTAATTGTTACATGAGCTATTCTATTGGTTTGGATAAAAGCAAGATATCTTCCAGGTGAACCAAGAGAGATTCACTGAGTTGCTTGGCAAAAACTTGCTTTGTTTCTCCTTGGAAGGTTGCATAGGTGTTCATTTTGCCAACCATAGAACCCGAATCCAATGTTTTCCTACGCATGTCCAAAGCGTGATTTTGGGCACATCGCCTTCAAGCATACGGGTTTGATGGTGCCTGCAAGAGAACTCTAGGGATGAAAAGGAATTTTTTCCTTGGATTTTGTCAAACAGGTCCTTGATCCATGTTAAGAAAAATGTATTTTTCACCATTGGCTTGTTCAGTGCGCAGTAATCCACACACATGCACAGAGCACCATCCCTTTTATTGACAATAATGATGATCACATCACACGTCGAGGTATGCATCTCGATCCTCCCTTTTACAAGGTACAATCTTGTTTGGCTTCTGGCCCCTAGTATTTTTTCAGAGTCGGGCAATGTATAGATGTGAACGGACGAGTCGCCTCTGATAGTAATGGAATTGTGTCGCCTATGTGTAGTTCAGTTGAAAGCTTAGTCGGTGGGTCTTGGAATACATCTACTAACACCACATGTAGACATCAATCTCTTGTGGCATGTCTTCTTTCACGCCATCCCCCGCTTTCTATAGGTGAGTCAAAAAGTATCGACAACCTCATTGAATACATACATACGTAGGCAAACTACCATGGAATTTAAGTAAGCTTGGTGATAGTTCCATTCTATGAAACAACATAGAGAAATGATGTCCCTTTCGCAGGACCGAGCACTTCTTTTCAACATACATGAGATTCTTGTTCTTGTCGGGCCAAGGATCAACTAGTAATGCATTAAAAAAGCCAAGAAGTTTCAGTAATTTTATATGATTCTCTGTGTGTACCCTTGAATGAACATTCTTGATTTGAAGATACCAATCACAAGTACCATGTGATTTTCACCAATGACAATTACGCCATCCGATGGCTTGTACTTCAGGCCCACCTATTGGGTAAAGCCAAGGCTAACAAAGGAGTCATCTCGTTTAGCTGCAACCAGCATGTTTACAAGAGCAACAACTAGGTGTCATTCAAAGTTTTTATGAAGTAGCCTCCACTCTTCCAAGTGAACAGGCTTGACGACGACAAGCCACATTTGTGGTATATATAGAAGAAGTATGGAGGGCACAATAACTCCTATGATTTGCATGGTTGAATCCTTGTTTTTTGGCCATGTATGGCCTAAGCCAGTACCTTCCAGTCCTTAAATTTGATTTGGTCAAACTTATATAAAATAGATAATGTGAACGTGATGAAGCTCACTGATTTTAAGGTATTTGATCCAATCACTGTATTGCACGGTCGTTGCATTGTGGACATTGTCACTAAACATGCTTGATCATGCATCTTGTTTGACAAGGCAAGATTTAGTGGCAATGTCAACTATTAAGTGTAGGATGTGGTTCAACAAGAGGGGAGAAATTAATAGACAAATCTCAAGTTTTCAAAATGAGAAAGAATTTTAGATCCTTGTCTTAAAACATGAACACACACTCATGATCCATTTTACCACTAGGTGGTGGCGACTAACGTCACTCAAGGATTGGAAAAACTTGTGACACGGCCTTGTCTATTTTCATGGCCGGGTCCTTTTTGTGGCCACGTCCCTCTCCATGACCATGTTCACGGCTTCCTACCTATACCATCTCCACGAGGTGATACGATTGTCGCCAATACCGTGGCATCTTGTCAACCATCAGTAGTCTCAAGGCAGTGAGCCCTGAAGTGGCCAGGCTGTATACAATTTTGGCAGATTCCATTTTTGAAGGCTGTGTTATGATGCCCACGTGCCGCCTACACTAACAGAAATCTTGATTTTTGTGATTGGAGGCCTTGTGCCTACCAGTCTCCTTGTTTGGGAGGTATGCAGGCTGCTTGACCTTCACCCTGCCTCAATGTTTGACTGTCNATCCAGCCCCTACAATGTCCATGTACATGTTGTACCTTGTTGTGCACGTTTATCATTCAATGTCCATGCATTCGAGTAGTTACTTGAGTTTGCCAAATACAATTCACTCATGTAGTCATACAACGCCCTCCAGCTTGTCCAAACCTGGCCCGTTGCCATCGTGGTGGTCTTATCCCTTAGCTTCTTACTGGCAAGACCATCACACACGTACTCTTCTAGCAATTACTTTGGGTGGTTGAGATATGGATCCCATGGTCCTTGTTCAAGATTCAACGTCCATCATGAGTGCGGTGGAATCACTCACATAAGCCTTAAGTGAGGAACCCAACTCCTTAAAGTCTTTGACCTGATGGAAGGGGCATTACGTCTCCTCACGCTAGCCGAAACCTCTTGTGCATAATAGCAACAAAGAAAAACCATAAAATCGGCAGCCACTTAAGGTGTGACTACTAAAATTCTACTCATGGACCACGTATTTGAAGGTCTTTTCATGAAGTTGTGTGATAGCAAGGTCATCCCACTCACCGAGTGGAGCCTTGTGAACATGAAAAATGTGCTCCATTTGATTCAGCTAGTAGGTCAGCTTCACGCACTTCCAGAGGATCCATACACCGCGGAAGAAGGATGTGTTCATGATCGGCCTCAATGTTGTTGATGCATGTAATTCCTTGCTGCCACTAGCGGTGGCATCAATACCTACAACACGCTATGTCCACTGTTACATCCGCACCTGGGTAATGCTCTAGAACACTTTGTCAAGTTCATCACATAAGTGTGTTACTGCACGAATAGCCAAATGCTACAACTGAAGATCACAATCCGTGATGCTTTACCCAACAAACGTGAACCTCAACTCTGATGTTGTCAGAGAGTTAGGGATAAGCCTTAAGGGGATCGCGTTGACCGCGCGCCTTTATCCACTGAAGGAGGATGCGATTCGTGTACGTGCCTCCAAGGAGTCGTAACTTCTGGGAGAACCTGTCATTAGTGATGAAGCTCGACTAGGCGTTGGTCTTTCCCATTGTAGCCACATTGTAGGAAGCAAAATCTACCCCCAGTCCTCTGGGTGGTCGCACCTCCATCGTTGGTCTTGTTCCCAAATCACCACGTTTCATCCGCAGCAAAATCAACAAGCTTCCGACAACCAGCAAAAAATGCCTTCATCACAACATTGTTTGACTCGTGCTCATGATGACTTATAGTGTGACTGCTTTCGATGCCTTTGCTGCTATCGGTAGCATTGTTGCTGCGGATAGCTTTGTGCAATCTTGCAGAAGCCTTGCTCCTCTTGGGCGATTAGCTCGAGTTGGTTTCACGTCGATGGTGGTCATTGAGATCTCTGTCGCCTTTGCCATTGTTGACGTCGTGCTTCATCAAGGTCCACATTCTTCTTGAGCGTGTACTCCGTCCTGTGGTAGTTTTCCACGTCTACGCCAACATGCCCATTAAGTTGTTTGTTAGGTTCCTTGTAACTCTTGGTATTGTCAAGTTTTGTGTGTGTTTCCTCCGACAATACTGTTGTTGTTGCTTTGGCAATAGTGCTTGCGACAATAGCTTCCAAGAGTCTGGCGAGGACGTGTGGTGAGGCTGTCACCACCTTGCCCTGTGTTGCCTCTTCTGTTGTCCTTGCTCTCATGATCGATGAGGCAACCATAGAATTGCCCTCTATTTCATTACACCGCTACTCATATCACAACCACATGGTAAAATGCCTTCTCTTCTACATCGCCACGGTCAGCACGTGGTACAAAATAGACTTTTCTTTATGTTTTCATGGCCAGCACCATCACATGGGTTCAAGCAAACATCCTACGATGTGACTCATGACACCAAGCAAGCTATGAAATGCAATGAATGCTATTATGTAAAAAACTGAAAGAAGTCGAGAACCACTTGAAAGGTGAGGAGGAGAGGAGGAAGGAAAACTCTACCATAGAGTGTTCGTCATCATACGCTCCTCCCTCATTCTTCTTGTCTTATCCTTTCTCTTTTGGTCTTTGTTGGCCTCCTCTTTACTTCGCTTGGCATGTCTTGCACCTCCTTGGAGGCATCTCCCTTACATCCACAACAATGAGGATGCTTCTAAAAGTTCCCAAGGTGTTGAAATCCTTGTTTGTAATTTCTTATCAGGCCATGAGAGTCCCCAAACTTTGGAAGGAGCACTGCTAAACTTTCTAATCGAAGTATAGAAGAGAAAATTTTGAAAATGGAGGAAAACTGGTGGTTTTGGGGGTGGGCACTCCCTATCCCGTTCAATCAAAATTCAACTGGCTGCCTTGGGGAGGAGGATAAGCATAGAGGAGTTGGAAAAACAAATTAGAGTTTCTCAAGAACTTTCCAATGCACTTTATGGCGCTTGAAATGGCTGCTTTCAATGCTGCACCACTCTATAATATTTCTGCTACTGCTATAGCTACAGCTGTCGTTTTGTCTCTATTATAGTTACAAGAACATCACGGCATTGGTCAAGGGGGTAATTTGGCTCTCCAAACCACTGTAACAAGTATAGTCTCAAGCTCCTACACGTAGGTTGCCTTCGGAGTTCACTGAATGACGTCCAGAGCTCATTGGAGGAATTTTCTTCTCTACGTCACTCTTGGGGGAAATCTTCATCAACGACCAGTGTAGGGAGTCTCAATTATTTCAATATTGTGCATGCTTGTTTCTGTTTTTACCTCGCCCCCTCGTCATGAGTTCAAGAGAGGATGGACTACAACCACAAACTCGTGATTCCACATGGGTTTTCCAGTTTAGAAACTTGGAGTCCATTCTAAAGGAACACCAGTTTTGTCTTTAACACGTCGGCATGAGATCGCCGTGTACAAGACATGATTGGAAATTTGCACTGAATTTTCTTGTGAAACTTGCTATCGGTTTTGCTCTATCCTTCATCCTGGCTTGCTCTTGCTACCGAGGAGGACAAGCGAGGGTGAGGGCATGAGGCCACGAGCCTCGTCCTCCTGGCCCTTGGTAATCCATGTCCTCAATCTGTCTCAAACATGTGACCTCAGGTGCACAGTGCATGGTGATTCCGAGACCAGTGGAGACTCTGACGCTGTGGCCAAACACTCTTGAGGGATTGCGCAATGAGATCGTCCCCAGGCTACATGACTCCCCTCGGCATGGTCCCTAAAAGACTCAAGATTTATTCCATGTTTGATTGATCTTGTTTCGTTATTATTTATCTACCGTACTTGTGCATTGTTTTACTCACCTCAGGACCAGGGTTTGCTTGTGAGTGTATTTAATCAGGTACCTAGAGTACATAGGGCTTATAGGAAAAATGGGGAAGGGGGGGGAGGGGGACTGACCTCAAGGGTGAATTCACCCTCAATCAAGGCAGCGAGCTAGTGAGCTAGGCAGGCCTCACTCGCTCGCTCGCTCGCCAGCACTCTGGCCATGCGAGGCTTGAAAGTTGAGCCTTGCTTCACCCCCCTCTTACTCGCTACCCCTAGACACCAAGTTTTTTTTTTCTTCTTCTTTAGAAGACTGAAGCCATGGATTCATAGGGCTAGCGCACTCATACGACCATCTTTTGAAGAAATTCCAGTTGTATTTGAAGGGTAGTGAGTTCTACATGGTATCAGAGCTCGGTTGATGGCTAAAAGTTCCAAAAGCCGACAGATCCAGGCCAGCGAAGTTGGCCGCTGCAAGGACGTGAGGGGAAGATATCGTTCCCCTCAGGGATGATGCAGCATGGAGCACCGAAGGAGAGTCTCCGCTCCACCATTGCATGGTTATTGAGGTTGCCCAGAGCCGTGGATGCTGCTGAAACTCTAGAGATAGAGAATGAGTGAAGAGTTAGAGAGAGGGAAGATTGGCGTGATTCAAAGGAAACCGCCAGCTCCCTTCAACGACGGTCTGGGGCCAAGAGAGCCAATCCATCTAGTTGAGGAGCCAGTGAGAAGGAGATGTGTGACAGATAATACACGCACTTTGACGGAGCTGTAATGAAGCAACAAGAACCGTACCAACAGTGGCGGTCACCCGAGTGCCAATGAGGGTCGTTCCGCCAGTGGGCAAGGAACCACGTCAGCAATAGTGACATGGCAGGACATAAACCGACTCAGTTTTCATCGTGACCTCACACCGCCCACTCTTGGAACCCGTGAATTTCTCACGTGGAAGGAGCTGTTTCTTTTGTGGGCTAAGGAGAATGGACTTGAGGATTGCTGCCTTAAGCTCCCTATAGTGGAAACTAGAGACAAGACACTGATGATCGCCTACAATACCCTGGTACTCGCTCTCCCATACCCGCAAAGATACTCTCTTTGGCAGTTTCGTCAAGGGGGCTAGGGAGAGGACCCATCCGACTCCCAAAGTGGCACTGCTCTGCCGTATGAAGCCTGGCAGCATCTGCTGAAGTGGCAAGAAGAGCAAGGGATGGCGCTGCTAGTGACCCTTTGAGATAACTTGTGTATGCTCTATTCCAAACCGGAAACATTGGTGTCGGACTAATGGGATAATGCAATTGACCTATGACGCTGCATTGTGGGGCTGGGGGCGTCTTGCTCAGTTTCTGAGTGACTCAACACAGTGATCCTCCATCTAGGAGAAGCCTACAAGGATTTTTTCCAAGACTTATTCTGCCATACTCCAGTCTCAAAGGTTGAAAACATCATCCTCAAAGTTGTCTAGTGGCAGCTTTGGAACTATAAGGACATCCTCAAGGGAGAGCAGCGTGAATCCAGCACAACTACCCCCACCACATACACCGAACAGTCTTCAGTGGCGGTGGTAACGCAGGTGTAAGCTACCACTAAACAGAGGTGGGGCACGAGTGGCCATCAATCTAACGAGGGCGGAGGATGAGAACGTGGCCACGGCCACAAATTTGGAAGCCATACCTATAGCTATTGTGGTCGGACGGACCACTTCTGGCACTCTTTCCCTACTCTTTAGTGTCGGATATTAGAGCAGTAGCAGTGATAGCAGCCGCCCCAGTACACGCAGCAGTAGCATTTGCACCAGCAACGGTGTTGGCTACACCCTTGAGCGTGGTCGTACCTACATTGCGGTTATGGAGCACCGTCCTGCATGTATCCACTAGTTGTAGGAGTGACCTACGGTGCACCACCAAAGCCGCCAATCTCTCACACATCTCCTCCAAGGCTAAAATTATTTCCACCACCAGACCCATTGTGGCCGCCATCTGACGAGCTGATGCGGCTTGTACCCTCAACAGCACCACAATCAGCAGGTCAGACGTTAGGTTGCACGCATGTCACCACCTCACACACCCGATTCATGCATGAGAGGTTGTACGGAACTGTAGAATCACATCACATGTCGCCGGATCGTCAGTTGTTTGTGTCATTGTATGCTACACATTATATTGATGGTGTGATTCGAGATCTGGCAAAGTGTTGCGGGTGGAAGGTGTGGGCACAATTGCACTACAAGTGCTTATAGGGGAAATATGGCTGATAGGAGTGTTGTATGTACCCTGTCTGAAGGCAAACTTGTTGTCTGGGGGTCAACTTGTTCGTCAAGCTGGCATGTTCACAATAACACACAATCAGCAATGCTCACTCTTTGATGGTAATGAGTCGTTGCTGATAGATGGGCCACTACACGCTAACATGCTTTAAATGCTCGCATTGTTCCTATGCATCGGGTCTTCATGCCCACAATTGCACATCATGACAAGCACGAATTCACATCACACTGATCTGTTGCACAGGCGTCTTGCACACATCAACAAGGAACTGGTGATAGAGCTACTCAAACACACACCGGCGCACGAACTGATCCATGTAGACTGCCTACATGGACTGAAGAAGATTAATTGCTTTGAATGTCATGGAGGTAAATCACAAAGGCAAACCTTTCCCACGTCTGACACGACAGCATCTCTCCACTGGAATCGGTACATGCAGACCTAACTGGACCCATGCCTGTCCCCTCCCTCCAGTATGGAGCACAGTACATTCTAACACTGACCAATGATTTCAGGCACTTGTACTGGGAATTTTTGCTTTGCACAAAGGATGATGCTCAGCGTGTCACCGCTGAATGGATACCCTATGATGAACTTCAAACTTGTTGTAGCCTCAAGGTCTTTCATACGAACAGAGGGGTGAATTCATGGGCAGACCGCAGAATTGAAAGGAAGAGGTCTAGTGCACCAAAACACTGTCCTTTACATCCCTCAATAGAATGGTGTCACTGAACGGTGGCATTGTACGCTGGGAGATGCACTGCATACAGTGAATCTGGCCTCACCTTTGGGTTTTGGGAAGAGACAGTGAAGTACATCACTTGGGTGTGGAATAGGATACCACAAGGTCCACTGTCCAAATAAGTCACACCGTGGGAACGATGGTTTAAAGAACGGACAGACTTACGACCAGCCAGAGTCTAGGGAACCATGGCTTGTGTGTGGCTTCCAGAACAACTGCGACCACAAAATTTAAGCCCTAGAGGTAAGTGGTGTGTATTTGTTGGAGTGTCCCATGTCTCAAAGTCATGGAGATTCTGGGACCCGGTCAGTCATATTCTTGTGGAGAGTTGGGACGCATCTTTCCTAGAACACATGCCTTAACAGGTGTTCCTCACCCTTAGGCATGTCCCATAGTTCTCAATGCCTCAACACTACCCTGAGTACGTAAGTGTACCTGTCTTCACTCCTAAAAGGACAGCACCCGTGCAAATGACTCCTACACATACTCATGCACCACAGAGACGTTCCCCTGTTCCCACACACTTACTGAATCCCACAGATATTGAGACTACAAGCTCATAGGGCTCCCACAGCCAGAGCACTCTCTCACCTGGTTTACAGCCTTTGATCTCTGCTCAATCGGCAATTCAGATCAAGGACAGTGTTTTGGTGCACTA
>SZWC01003529.1:63484-94908 GCA_023375785.1 Penium margaritaceum
TGCCCTGCCTCAAGGGAGGTGGAAAATAGATGCCAGGAAGCTAGCTCAACCTCTAGAGTTCCTCTTTAAGTTTCTAGAAGGCCAGGTGAGGGTCCAGGAAGGTGGCACACCTTCTAGAAGGGGTGACTTGTCCTACAAGGCATCTAGAGGTGTCTTGGTCTTCTGGACACCTTCTCTCCTACTAGAAGCAAGCTGAGGAATCTAGGAAGGGGCAGAAGCTTCTAGAGGAGGGAAGGGATGCCTTCCTAGGTGGGAAAAGGACAGCCTACCAAGGAGCACTCTAGAAGCCATAGAATCTGCTAGGAAGCTCCAAATCTGGCATGCTTTGGTGTTCTGGAAAGCTTAGATCAGTGGCTATAAAATGCCACTGCTTGTGAGCCTTGATCAAGTGTTGATTCCCATCCAATTGAGGCCAAAACTATTGCCTCAATCTCTGACCAGATTTTGCCATCCTTGGAACCAGTTGCCTCCATAGTTTCAGTCTCTCCAAAAACAGTTGGTGGTGTGAACCAGCCACTGCTAGGGACCCTCCAGGGTGCACACTCACCCTCAGGCCAACATGTAGTGCCAGGTCAATCAGATGTGCCAGATGCTTGGAGCGACTAGTACCAGCTAGTCCACCCTCCATGGAAAACGTGCTCCCGTGCTGACTACGGCAGCACAAATCATAGCATAGCAGCAGTTGTAGTAGCAACAACAGGCTGTCACCAATGTCCTAGGATCCGGCGCTGATGGGGCCAATCCCAATCGCGATTGGGATCAGGCCGCAAAGACTTCGAGTTCCATGCACCTATAATCAATGGAGATGAGCAGTTCCGTTCCTGGGAACTGCTCTATTGTAATTGGGCACTAGGGGAGAGTATATGGCCATACTACACTCTCCCACATGAGAACACCATCTTGGAGCAGATGCTTGAGGCTGGTCGTGCAATCTCCATACTCATCCTTGCAGCACTGTATGCCAACTGCATTGCCCTAGAGTCATTCCTTGGTGACGTCGCTGACGACACGAGCCCGACCCCCGGCAAGGTTAAGACAAACAGGCACGGCGTTACTACGCCTCTGGCCAAGCAACTGTCAGTCGCCTCCTGAAGGAATTCATTTCCCTTTGCATCAAGGAGTCAGATACCTTCACCGCCTACTAGTGCCATGTGTAGGATCTCCTACGCCAACTCTAGACAGCCGCACCTTCCTTGCTTGCTACCCTCCTCACCATCAAGAATAGTGCCACCCCTGAGTTCGCCAACATTTTCATCCCCTACCGCCTTCCAATCCTTGAGGAGCTGGCGGCCCAGGGCACTTGGATGTCCTGGGCATACGATCTCTTCCTCAACATGAAGGAAGCAAGCAGGGACACACAACTTTAGCATGATAGCTCCTTCGCGATCTTAGCCGCCAGCTCTGGCGGCTCCTCCACCCCTTCCTTTGGCACTCCCTCCTCGAGCACCTCCAAGGGCAATGGAAAGAAGGGCGAGAAGGGCAAGGGTAAACGGTAGTAGTCTTCCTCTAGTGGTACCATCCTGACATGCCACAACTGTGGCCAAACGGGGCACGAGCGATACACATACCCCATCCCCAGTGAAGAGGCCCGCATCGTCACCGCCATGGACTGTGAGCGTGAGCGCCACCTTGGCACCTTTGCTGCTGCCATAGGCACTTCATTCTCCTCCAGCAGCATTGTGGCCACCAACTACTCCATGACATTCCCTTCCTCCTAGAAGCCGGCTCTTCAGCCTTTACCAAAGCTTTCGTCATCTCTCCTCCATTAATAGTAGCATTAGTAGTATGCTCCACCACAATCACAACCGTTTATACCACCAGAATGGTAGCAACAGTATGCTCCGTCATAGCCACCATACTACCCCCAACCTCAATCATAGTGGATCTCATATCCTGCTTTAGTAGCCACAACCCCAGAGTCCATGGTGCCCGTTAACTACGCTACTCTGTTCCGCTTTCTATAGAGCTTCATCACCACGTAGCTAGGCATCGCATCTCCTTCCTAGGGAAGTATGAATTGTGTGACTACTAGACGAAATGTCTCCTACTTCCATATGGAGACCAGCCTGTTAGATGATCTCATAGAAGCCACCTGTTGCTCTTTGGAGCTGGTTTTGGATGATGTTGCGTGATTGAATTATTGGCATGATCATTTTGCGTCTGTCTTGTCTACTCGGCTTACGACCTGCGTCTCCCTTCCAGCATCCCTCATTGTAATGTCACAACCTTGATCCGCAACCCTGATGGCATTTGGATCATTGAATCCAGTGCCACGTATCATATGACGTCCTATCGACATGTGTCCAGTATGCTAAGTCCCGTTGACAATGTTCACAATGTCCGAACAGGGTCTGGGCAGGTCTTGCCGGTCCACAGTGCTGGCGTCGTTTGCTTTCGTGGTCCGTCTGGTGACACCTTTGTTACCGATGTACTGCATGTCCCTAGTCTGGATTTAGCCTCCTGTCTTTCATGCCTCTCGACTTCACGAGCGTGGATGTCTGGCATTCCTATGATATATGCACTGTCTCACTCCGCCTGTCCGGCCAGGTCATGTTCCGCGCTGTCTGTTGTGTCAACCTCTGGCACTTCACCCGCCTGCCTTTATCCGTGTCCCCTCCCTTGTCTGACACTACCCATGTGTTTATCACCAGTGTTCCTTTCCCCTAGCACGTTCAACTTCTCCACCGTTGCTTTGCCACATGTATTCCGATGCTATCAACAGCATGCCCAGCACCAAAACCCGTGCCCGGACTTGATTCCTCCATCTTCCAGTGGCCCTACTACATCGAATGCATCGACTGTTCCCAGGGCAAGATTCACCGTCCTCCTACCTTGTGTCCTCCTCTTGAGCCACTCGCTTGCATGAGCTCGTCCACTCGGACCTCATGTGTCCTTTACTAGTCGCGTCTATTACCAAAGGCGACCAGTATGTGCTGACTCTCACGGATGACTACTCTCGCTATTTTTGGGTTATTTGTCTCCACCGGATGAGCGGTGTGGCTTCTGACATTTGAGCATGGTTCCTCGCGGCCAAGCATGAGTGCGGCCACATACTCTGTCAGTTTCGTTCTGACCGCGGTGGTGAGTACATGGGGGACACGACTACCTGGCACACCAGTCATGGAGTTCGTCATGAGACGTCCATCCTTGGGACACCGCAACAAAACAATGCCTATAAGCACTAGAACCGCACCATGGCCGATGCTGTGCATAACATGCCTGTCGAGTCTGGTCTGTCCATTGACTTCTTCTTTGAAGCCATGCCCTACATGACTTGGATGTGGAACCGCGTTCTCCATGGTCCCCTTCCTCGCCAAGCCACTCCATACGCATTGTGGTACAGTCAACGCGCCGATCTCCGGTCTGCCCGTGTCTGGGGGTGCGTCGCCAACGTCTTGCTCACCGAAAACCAGCGGGATGGCAAGCATGACCCCTTGCGGCCATCTTTTTGCCTTTGTCAGTATCTCACGTCAGTCCAAGTTTGGCGCGTCTAGGACCCGGTCCAGCATCCCATGTCTAAGTACCACGATGCTCTTTTTTTAGGACTTCTCCCCTTGTGACCTCCCTTGCGTCCGGTCTGCCACCTCTCTTATCTTGTTGTCGTCTTGTGGGTGTGATGTTTGTCACGTTGCCGCTCTTGCCCCGGATGCACAAGTCGATCCGCCTGTACCCATAACCTCGGCGACAGATGGCCTAGATGCTCCTCCCTCATCATCTTCCTCACCAACCAGTTCCCCTACCAACGATGCCACACACCTGTTGAAGATAGGGTCCTACACTCATTCACTAGCTCAGATTCCCCTCCTCCCGATCTGAGAGGATGCGGGACCTCTGCACCTCCTCAAGCCTCTGATGCACCCGCACCCATGGATGTGTCCGTGTCTCACAGTTTCTGGACATCGGAGCCAGTGCCTATCCCCGCCTTGCGACCTTATCCTTGGCGGGCTCCATCTACCGACACCCCAGCGCACCAGGTCTATAACCACGCTATCGAAGGCATCCTCCGGCCCTCTAAGCCGGCGCCTCCCCCGGGTCCTTGCACAAGCCCCCTCCCCTCCGGCACACCCGTCAACCCACCTCCCTCCCCTCACATTATTGCAAGCTCTGAGCCCGACACCAAGGTCCTTGGCCTGATGGCCCTTGGCCTCGTTGCCAAGGACTTCCACCCTGGCCCGGCCCTGGGCTACGCTCTCATCCCCCAAGAGCATCGTCATCTGGTCTCTTCCACCTTGGCTCGGGCCCCAACAGGACTTTGCGTTGCACATGTGCTGAGGGCACAATCTTCCCCACTGGCACTCGACCCAAAAATCCTACGCAAGGCCCGTGCTACTCTAGGCACAAACTAATGGGAGGCTATCTGTTGGGAGGAGCTTGCTACCATTCACAAGCATGTAGTGTACGGGCTAGTGGTTCTTCCCCCTGGCCGCAAGGCCATCGGGGAAAAGTGGATCTTTTGCTAGAAGTGGAGGCCAGATGGCACTCTGGAGAAGTACAAGGTCGGGCTCACTGCCAAGGGGTTCTCCCAAGTTTCTAGAGTCGACTACAACCAGGTCTTTTCTCTGCTTGGCCGTTTCACCACCAACTGGATTCTCTTTAGCCTGGTCACACAACATGGTTGGGAGCTCCACCAGATGGATGTGAGCAATGCCTCCTTCACGGTGCTCTCAACAATGAGGGGCTCTATATGGTCTAGCCCCTTGGCTTTGAAGACGGACGGGCACAGTCTGGCCATTGCGGAAGGCCCTTTATGGCCTCAAGCTGTATCCTTGGTACTGGAATATTGAGATCAACAGTACCCTTCTGAAGGGTGGATTCATCCGTAGTTTGAAAGGCCCAGTGCTCTTCATTACTCCTCTTGGGACTCCTTGCAGTGTGATCCTCGTCTATGTGGATGACCTATTCATCGCGTCTCTCGACCTTGCTGTTGTGGAGCGGGTGAAGGGGTTGCTAAAGGCGACCTACAAAATGAAGGATCTCGGGTGGCACAAGTGTTTCTCTGCATGGAGATTAAGCACGATCTCGCACACGGCATCATGCGAGTACATCAGGCACCATACGTTCAGACGTTAGCCAACCGCTTTGCCGATCTCCTGACGACTGTCTCCAACACTCGCATCCCATTGACCCGAGATGGATAGGTGACATTTAAGGCCACTGATGCTAACACCTTGGGTGCAGCAGTGGACATCACAGCGTTCCTCTACGTCATTGGGTCATGCCATGGCCTCACATTCTGTCGTGAGCCATTTGTTGTGGTCGTGGGCTACACTAACAGCAAATGGGCATGGAGCCCAGATGGGAAAAGATGCACTGGTTGGCACAGCAATGTCATGGCGTAGCAAGAAGCAAGGATGTGTTGCGCGTAGCACAGCAGAGACAAAGTACGTGGCTTTGGGTGCTGGTGTCGTCCATCACCTTGAATTTTGACAAGGAGAGTACTGCTAGCATTGCCAAAAATGATGATTTCCACCATGCACACACGAAGCACAACAATGTTGATTATCATTACGTACGCTCCTTGTTACACAAGGGTAGTGTTCACATTGTGTGGGTCGAGACTGTGAAGCATTTGGCTGACTTCCTCACCAAGGTGCTTAAGCGCAACTCGTTCAATAAGGCTAAAAGTATGGTCAAATTGCTATCATGAGTGCATGTGGTGTGTCTCCTCCGCTTGCATGGGTTTCCGTCGCTCATCCTCATTGCACACGTGGTTTGTCTCCTTTCGCTCTTGTGCTGATTGTTGGGATGGGGCGCATGGAGAAGCATTTGTTTGACATGTTCATGTACACTAATGCCTTTAGAAAATGGATGAGTGTAGTTTCTTTTGTGCATTGATTCACTGCCTCATATCGTGACCTCTCGGCTGGTATACATGCTCGTGTAGACGACTGACTGGATGGACGCTGATGCCGATGGGACGGTGTTCGGTGGAGTGGACATGTCGCCATGAAGCCGAGTGCGTGGTGCTCCTCCTCGTGCTTCTGACACAACACCCTCACACGAACAGCTCCATCCGCAACAACCCTTGGCTATCACATCATCAGTAGTTGTAGATAGCTCTTATGAGCAGTGCAACCGGTGCCTGGGTTCGGGCAGCTCTAACTCCACATATTTGTTTTCCTTGGTGATTCTGATTGCAAAACTGCGTTTGTATTCTGGTTACTTTGGTATGGTCCAATTTTGAGGCAAAACGGACAACGTCCAGGTTTTGCTCTGTCCGGTGTCTGACAGGGCTCACCCAGGAAATTCTGCCAGAAAGGATAATGCTAGGATTTACTTCCTTGGCTAGTTGTCTACGTAACAAGCCTCACAAAGCCACAGCATTTCTTCCCAAGGCCAGGGGCTCTCACAGCTTGAGGAAGCCCTAAAAGAGGGAGGAAGACACCGTGAGGACTTTTAGCGGCTTCCCCAACGCCGCCGGCTCAAGGAGGACGCCGCCAAGGGGCACGAGACGTGCGAAGAAGACTCAAGAGGAGACCAAGGAAGACAAGAAGATAAGAAGAAGACAAGAAGTTAGAAGAAGGATTGGAGGAGTTGCTAGGAATTGCTGTAATTCTTCTCTCACTCTTTGCCCTAGCTTTGTGAGTGGTACTCTCACTTCTTGTTAAATCCTTGTATTGTAATTCTCTGTTTTCCTAGAAACTAGTCCCTAGTAATTGCCGTGAGTCACGGCTTAGGAAGACTAGTTTCAAAACCCATGACCTTGTGTCAACGTGGTGGCCTAGGAAAATAGAAAATAGATTCATAATTGCCTTACCGATCGTGAGAGCAACATCTTAGGAGGCGATTCCTCCTTGTTGTGGGGTTATCCTCATAACGACCTTCACATGCTAGTTGCACAAACGACGAGATGGCAAGTGCCGGACCATCCAAGACCAACAAGGGCACTGTTGTGACTTCTCACCACACGCCCTCGGCAGACTCCAAGTTTTGGGAGCCGCCGCCGCGAGCACGGTTGCCAACCCAAAGGCATCCGTACCGCCTAAGGCAACTGTACCGCCTATGGAAACCATACCGCCTAAGGGCAACGTACCGCCTAAGGCAACCAACGCCAACCTTGGCGACACCGAGAAGCGTGCAAAGGCCGGAAAAGTGCTGGACGAGCACGTTGACGCGCACGTGGGTGACTCCCATGCGACGGACGGCACGATGGAGGAGGATCTCCCGAAGGAGGACCCCGACAAAGAGCATGACGCTGAGGATGGCGAAGGCGGAAAGGATCACGACCATCGCCATCATCGTGCGACAAACTCGAGCCGATTGCTCGAGAAGGGTAAGGCTCCCGTTGCATCGCCTGCAGCTGCCAACGGTAGCAAGACTAATGAGAGCGTCAAGGGCGCTCAAAGCAGTCACACGGGAAGTTCCCGCGTGAATGAGCCGGACGACAACGATGCGAAAGCAATTTGCGATGACCGTCGTAGGCTTGCAGATTTTTCTATTGAGGTGACAGGCCGACTCAAGATCACCACCGACAATAGAGATACGGCACCACTCAGAGGAATGGGGACGAAACCCCCTTCCTACGATGTGGCCGCAATGGGGCAAGGCAGCGTCCACTCAATCGTCGTCGCCGACGACAGTATCCTCCAAAAGGTGGGACTCCTTGGAGGCATGTACGTGAACCGTATCCTCCTACAGTGGGTAAGGGTGCATGGACAATGCGTGGCCCTGGAGGCTATCGTCGATGCTCTGCCGACATCAGAGCTAAAGTTCGTGTTTGCCAACCTGCTAGCCCACGTTGGGCAGAGCATCACGGACCTCGACCGTGATCGCGAGCTGCAGTGCCTGGCCGCCCATGAGGCAAGCCGCCGATGCAACGACCTCGACAAGGCGTTGCAGAGCGTGACACAGGTGTGGATGCAACAGTAAGCGCAGCGTGCCGCAACTATGGATGCCACTACTGGTGGGAACAACGACTTGCCTACCTCGACGACTTTGGGGCCGGTCATGAACACGTCCTTCCTCCATCGTGTGGATATCTTCCAGAAGGGCGTGAAGCTGACCGACTGGCTAAATCGCATGGAGCACGTTCTACGTGTCCACAAGGCTCCACTCAGCCAGTGGAGAAACCTTGCCACGACGCGGCTTTAAGGCAAACTCTTCAAGTATGTGGTCAAGGAGTGGAGTGCGCACAAGCCGCACCTCGAGTGGCAGCCCATGCCGCGGGAGGCCTTCTGCGCGATCATACGTAAGAAGTGCACCCAACGTGAGGAGGCGCACCGTGCCTTCGACAAGATCAAGGACTTTAGGCAGCTGGGAAACTCGCTTGAATCCTACTTGAGTGAGTTCACCGCACTCGTGGAGGAAGCCGAAAGCTTCACCAAAGGCGATGGGACTCACACCTTCAAGTACCCAGAGTGCATGTTGCTAGAGTACTTGCGTGATGGTCTCGCCAACGAGAAGCTGAAGGAGAAGACCACCACGACGACCATTGGCCAGCTTGAAAACCTAGGCAGCAGGTTGGGACAACATGCGTTGTTGATGTAGCGTGCGGGCTTCCACGCTCGTTGCTGAAATCTGCTGCCCCCTCAGTCTGTTGCTCTAGAGTCTAAGTCTGGAAGCTCTGGATTTGTTACTCAGAAACGTGCACACTAGTGTTAGTGCCAGAAAGCAGCTGAAAACTGAAAGTGACTGATTAGGATTGAAGAATGAGAAACAATGGGAGAGCCCTCCAAGTTCTAGCTCCTCCCCACTAGTGTGGAACTTGTTACTCAGCTAACCAGCCAATCAGAATATAGTCTAGGACCTATGTTTTGGCAGGCAGGGTTCTCTCGGTGAGCCCTGCCAGATACCCGACAGCCCACAACCTGGGCGTCATCGGATTTGCCTGAAAGCTGGACCATACTATAATACCGCCGTTGCAAACGTAGTCGTGCGGTTTGAATCAGCTAGAAAAAAGAGCAGTAAAGAGTTATGGCTGCCCAAACCCAGGTAGTGCCTACAACAGTCAAGGATGCCAAACAGGGCCATACAACAAGAGACATGGACCCTAGGCACCGCATGATGCTGCAGATGCAATGCCACAGCCAGACACAGCGCTAGGTGCATGGAGACAGCACATGTAGTGGCTATGACCGCCGGCAGCCCCACCACCGAGGAGGCCTGCCGATGGAGCTGAGCGCATCCCTCGAGGGAGTAGGCTCCAGCGATGGGTGAGTGGACCTCAGCGTGTGTCGGCTCCACCGAGCGACACTCCAGCGGCGTCAAGTCTCGCTGTCATTCATCTACAGGCCGATGTACACAAGCCAGGAGGACACAACAGAGTACAATGAGAGATGCACGAAAGTACTCCCCCATGACTCACAGGTGTAGTGCACATGTACGGGCAAAAACACAGTCAACGACCAAACTCCCCCCAGGCCAAGCAGAAATGCAAGCAGGGACAGAGATAATCACTCATGGGCGCATGCCATCTGAACTCAAAGCCTTCTTGAACGAGTCGCGCTTCAGTGCCTTGGTCAAGAAGTCAACCAACTACCATGTTGTCTCAATCCACATGATGTTGATGTTTTCGTCATGCAACAACGAACGCACATAGTGATACTCAATGTTGATGTGCTTTGTGCGTGAGTGATGTATGCTGACATTGTCGGCCATGGCCATGGCGATCTTATTGTCACAGTGCAATGTAATAGATGCGACGGACTAACGCAACTCAAACAGCAGATGATGCAACCACACACTCTCACACGCACGTGAGCCAAGAGCAACATACTCAGCCTCAACAGTACTGCGTGCAACGCAGCCCTGCTTGCCAGTGCGCCAGGACACAGCTGTGTCGCCAATCAGAAAGATCCAGCTTGTGCGGCTCTTATCGTCCGGACTGCCGGCCTAGTCACTATCAATGTAGCCCACCGCAACAACAGACAGCTGACGGCAGAACATAACACCTTGCCGAGGAGTCAAGATGACATAGCGTAGTACTCGGATTGCAGCGTCGTGGTGGAGGTGACGCGGCTCCAGAGAGAACTGGGCTAAGAGGTTGACGGCAAACGCGATATCTGGATGCATCGTCGTCGCCAGGAACATCAGTGACTAGATGACTCGCAGGTATGTGGTCACGTCAACTGGCTCCCCCACAATGGCTGAGTTAGGATTCTTCAGCTTCACCTGGCCATCGGGTGACATGGGTGAGGATGCGCTCGGCACATGTGGTAGGTCCTTTGCAAAGCGGGTGGACAGTGTTTGGACATAGGCGGCATGGTGGATGTGCAGGACGCCCTAGGAGCGATCATGCTCGAGCTCCATGCCCAAGAAGACTCTGGCAGATCCAAGGTCCTTCATCTGGTAGGTGGCATGCAGCTGGTCCTTGACACGCTAGATGGCAGCCATGTCTGGCAATGCAATGAGCAGATCGTTGACGTAAACCAGAACAGCGGCAAAAGTCTGGCCTCGTGGACTCATGAACTGTGCAGGGTCAGTGGTGCTGCGTTGGAGCCCGCCACGAAGGAGCATGCTGCTGATTTCTTGGTTCCAACACCGAGAAGACTGCTTCAGGCCATAGAAGGCCTTGCACAATCGCCAGACTCTCTCAGTGCCATCGTCAAAGCCCGAGGGCTGCACCATGTAGAGCTCCCCACCCTCTAGTGAACCATGGAGAAAAGCGTTGCTCACATCAATCTGATGTAGCTCCCACCCATGCTGGGCGACCAGGTGGAAGAGTGCCCGGCTAGTGGAGAACCGGTCAACTTGGGCAAAGATCTTGTCGTAATCGACCCCACGAATCTTGGCAAATCCCTTGGCTATAAGGCGGGCCTTGTACTTGTGCAAGGACCCGTCGGACTTCCACTTGCGCCGAAAGACCCACTTGGCACTGATGGCCTTCCGTTGTGGAGGAAGGTCGACGAGGTCGTACAGGTGGTGCTGTCGGATAGCAGTGAGTTCATCGGTGCACGCAACGTCCTAGTGTGCGGCCTTAGGAGAGGTTTGTGCCTCGCGCAGGGTGTCTGGGTCCTCCGGGCATGCTGTGGAGCGGACCGAGAGAGCTTGTGCATCTCGAGCCCCAGGTGGGATGTGCGCGAGTGCAGCCACGACAACGTACTGATGCTCATGGTGAAGCATGGCGGAGTGCGAAGCCCGAATGAAGGTCTGCAATGATGGCCAAGGTGGTCAAGCCAAGGGCCTTGGTGCGTAGATCCCCACTCATGACCGTGGGAGTGGAAGAGACATGTGGAGCCATGAGGGGTCGAGGTACCACGGAGCGCGGTGCAACGGTCTGCGCGCTCACCGACGGTCTGGGTCGGAGGCTGCCGCCTGGGTCAGGCGTGTAGCATGTCAGGGCAGGCGATGGCATTGAGTCCACCGGGACAATGGAGGCGGATGGAGTTGTTGGCCGGAGGAACCAGCGACTCGACTGTGGTTGCCGGCCCGGGGTTAACCAGCGGACGCAGCTGGGGCTGCCGGCCTAGAGGAACCAGCGGACGGGACTGGGGCTGCCGGCTCGGAGGGACCAGTGGATGCAACTGGCGCTGCCGGCCAGGAGGGACCAACAGACGCGACTTGGGCTGCTGGCCCGGAGGGACCAGTGGACACAACTGGGGCTGCAGGCCTGGAGGAACCAGCGTGCGCGACTGGGGCTACCAGCGTGGAGTGACCAGCGGACGCAACTGGGGCTGTCGGCCCGGAGGGACCAGTAAACGCGATTGGGGCTGCTGGCCCAAAGGGACAAATGGAAAAAACTGGGGTTGCCGGCTCAGAGGGACCAGCGGACGCGACTGGGACTGCTGGCTCGGAGGGACCAGTAGAGGCGACTGGGACTACCGGCTCGGAGGGACCAGTAGACGCGACTGGGGTTGTCGGCTCGGAAGGACCAGCGGCCGCAACTGGGATTGCCGGATGAGAGGGACTGAGGGATGTGTCACCCGGAAGCGGCAGGGTGGAGGACGGACTCACCACTCTCCCACGTGATGGGATGGACACGGACGAGCCTGAGCGAATGAGGTCACGAGGAAAGAGGTCCTCGAAGAAGAGGGCATCCAGGGACTCAACGATGTAGTGCCGGGAGGGATCGCAGAAGCGCCAGGCCTTTGAATGTCGACAGACACCGAGGAAGGTGCAAGGGCGTCCACGGGGGGCAAGCTTGCTGCCCGGTTGCGAGGTGGGCAGCCACACAATGGCTACGCAGCCCCAGATGCGAGTCGGGCGGAGGTCAATTCACTGACCGCACCAATGCGGGTACGTCGTGGACTGTTGAGGAAGGGGACTGTGGGGAATCCGTTTCTAGACCCAGGTCATGTAGGCCATGGCCTCAAAATGGAAGCCATCAGAGAGACCAGACTCGACACGCATGGTGCGGAAGGCCTCGGCCATGGTACGGTTCCACCTTTTAGAGACACCATTCTGGGCAGGCGTGTAAGGCACGGACGTCTCATGAAGGATACCGCTCGAGGCGAGAAAGGTTGTAGCCTCACCCATGTACTCACCACCGCAATTGGAGTGAAAACGGCAGAGAGAGCGGCCATACTTGCGCTCCGCAATGTCAAGCCAGTCCTGGATGGCGTGGGCAACATCGCTCTTCTGCCGAAGGCAGAAGACCTAGCGGTAGCGAGACTAGTCATCAGTGAGGATGAGGACATAGCGACCATGCACGCCGACAGACTCGGTGGGGAGAGGACCCATGACGTCTGAGTAGACAAGGTTGAGAGGGGCGGATGCACGGGAGGAAGACAAGGGGTACGTGGACCGGTGCATCTTCCCCTGGGCGCAGTCTCTGCACTCAGTGGGACACGGGAGGGGGAAATTCTCCGGGTCAAGGCCCTTGACCGGCTGGGTGCAGAACATGCTGTCCATGGCGGCAGAGTGGACGTGGCAGAGGCGGCGGTGCAAGAGGCAAGTGTGCTGAGGAGAAAGTGTAATGGTGAAAAACACATGGCCTCTGGCGGCCGACGGGGAGGAGACGAAAGGAGAGGAGGAGAGGCGAGGTACATGCCACAAGTTGCCACGGGCGGTTGCGTGCAATACAACAAGACCAGACGGACGCAACGACACCGTGCAAAACCACGCGAGTGCACAACATCCATGTTCATGCAGTCAAGGGCAGTGACGGACAGTAGGCTGAGCTCAAGACCAGGGACAAAGATGACATCCGTCAGAAAGACGTCACCGAGGGACCACGGAAACGAACGACGCCAACACCACGGACAGGCAACACCTGGCCAAAGCCTGTTCGGACATCGGAGACATCACATGTAGGGCTCGAGCATACTAAAGGCCTCAGAAGAGGCCGTCATGTGATACGTGGTCCCGGAGTCCATGATCTAGTTCTGAGCAGGGTCCTGGACCGGGGTCGCTAGATCGCTAACGGTCACATGGCAGCAAGCAAGGGACGCGGACGCGATGGAAGGAGGCGCGAACCAAGACTGTCAATCATCAAGCCAAGCAAAGTCGTCATGGGAAGGGGTAGCAGAGACCATGAGAGACGACGAGACAGACGAGGAACATGGCATGACCATAGCTCAGTCTCAGTCATGCAGGGCTGGACACAAGAGCAAGAAGTGATGCAACTCGCACTTCCCTGGGGAGGAGGGCGAGGCAGGCCGAGCTGGAGCGCGATGAACCGCTCTAGCTGGCACTCAGGAGAGGACGGCTCGGGAGTGTAGACTGAGTGCGAGGAGACAGCGCCCGAGCCTGAGTAGAAGGATGACTATGCCAGAGCCGACGGCTGCGGCGCTGGTGGCAGCGGGACTGGCAAGGAGCGTCGTTTTGCCGCTACGGCGGTAGAGGCAAAACAGCACTCGCACTGGCGAAGCATGGTGGCGATGATGTGCGCCTCGTCCGTTGGTAGAGGGCACGCATACCACCCGTGCCCGGGCTGGCAACAATTGTGGCAGATNCTTCCCTAGGGAGGAGGGCGAGGCAGGCCGAGCTGGAGCGCGATGAACCGCTCTAGCTGGCACTCAGGAGAGGACGGCTCGGGAGTGTAGACTGAGTGCGAGGAGACAGCGCCCGAGCCTGAGTAGAAGGATGACTATGCCAGAGCCGACGGCTGCGGCGCTGGTGGCAGCGGGACTGGCAAGGAGCGCCGTTTTGCCGCTACGGCGGTAGAGGCAAAACAGCACTCGCACTGGCGAAGCATGGTGGCGATGATGTGCGCCTCGTCCGTTGGTAGAGGGCACGCATACCACCCGTGCCCGGGCTGGCAACAATTGTGGCAGATCGAGCCGCCAGCACTGGACCCGGTCGACGGTTGTTGCTGTTGCTACTGCTGACCCTTGCCTTTCTTGTTCCGACGTTTCTTCTTCCCCGACAATGATGAGGTAGATGCGGCGGGGGAGGCGACGACCACGGAGTCGACGGCAGGAACGACGACGGCAGGGGAGGCGAAGACCTCCATGCGCTGGAGTCGGGACACCAGACGAGCTTCCTCAATCCAGAGGAAGAGCTCGTATGCCCAGGGCATGAGGGTGCCCTGGGTCGCCATGGTGGAGAGACGTCGTGAGGGTAGTGGATGAAGACGTCCGCGTACGTGTCGGTGGCACCGCGTTTGATGGTGAGGAGCGCGACCAAAGGGGTTGGGGCAGAGGGTCCCGAGGCGACAAAGGATGTCCTCTGCCCGCTGCCAGTAGGAGGTGACTGTCTCCGTCTCCCCCATGTGTAGGGAGATGAACTTCCGCAGAAGGCGGCTGTCTTAGCCTCGCTGGGCAGGTGATGTGGACGAGTGAGGATGTGTCACGCCGCTGCAGGGTCAAGGGTGGCATATACGGAGAAGTCGCCTGAGAAGGGCTCGAGGGTGAGGCGGGAAGCCAGAGGGGCGATAGGGACTAAAGCACGGACGGTACAACCAGTGTCATATAACTGGCCGAACAAGGTGGCATCGTACGACAGGGTGTAGTATGCCCACAAGCCCTCACATTGCGCCCAGATCTCGAAGGTGAACTCCCAGCTCTGAAACTGCTCATCGGCCTGAAGCGGCAGCGGTGGCGTCTCAAAGTCCTTTTGCCTGCGGCCGGCACCCAGAGTGGGGCCGAGGACGGAGGTCACTGTTTGCTGCTGGTGCTTAGTCTGTTGCTGCGCCAGGTAGTGCGTGGCAGTAGACACAACTGGACTAGCGTGCCTTGGAGGGGTGAAGGATGGCGGCGCCTTGGGGGCAGTCTGAGAGACAAATGGCTGTAGTGCCGCAAGCTGCTACGTCAAGGCGGCGAGCTATTGCTAAAGAGCAGCGAGCGGGTCTGGGATGTCGCCAACGACGCCAGAGGGCTGCTGCCGCTGCTGCTCCTCTTACCGCTGCTACTGCTGCCACCGCTACTACTCCTGCTGCTATTGTTGCTCCTGCTACTGCTACTCCTCCTGCTACTCCTGCTCCTAATGCTCCTACTGCTGCTACTGCTGCTACTGGTACTACTGGTGCTGTTGCTGCTACTCCTGCTGCTGGTGCTGTTGCTACTATCGTTGCTACTGCTGCTGCTGCTCCTTATGCTATTGCAACCGCTACAAGAAAGGGGGGCTGAGGGTCCCCCCAACAATGGAGGACCCCTCCCTCGTGGAGCTACCAGCCATGGTGTGATGCCCTTTTATTGTTTGGTTTTTTTCTTAGTGTGGTGCTGACGTGAGCAGTGACGTCTGCTTAGGGAGGTGGACGTCTTGTCCAACCTTGGGTTTGCTTCCCCCTTCCCTTGCCCCCCTTTTCGTCCTTTTTTGGTGAGTTGATGACGTCAGCAATGACGTCGGCAATGACGTCAGCAGCGGGATGCTCACATTAGCAATGGCGGTTGTTGGGGTTGCTGCTGTAGCTTCTTTTGCTACTGCTGTTCCTATTGCTGCTGCACCTGCTCTTGCTGCTATTGTTGGTGCTGGTGCTGTTGTGGTTGGTGCTGCTGGTGTTGCTGCTACTCTTGTTGCTGCTGTTGCAGCTGCTACTACTGCTACTGTTGTAGTTGTTGCTAGTGCTGTGACTGTAGTTTCAGCAACAACTGCTCCTGCTACGGGATGCTACGGCTGCTATGGCGGCTGCAGCAGCAAAGGTAGTTGTTACAGCCGTGGCAACAAGGCTTGTGGGGTGGGGGATTTTTTTTTCTTGCGTTTTTTTTCTTGTCTTCTCTCGTCTGTCACTGCAGGCAGCTTCCCACTGCTAGTTACAAGCAGCGGGCTGCTGCTCGCTGGCAACAAGCTGCTGCTTGCTGGCAGCAGTGAGATGCTTCTCGCTGCTCGCTTGATGCGGGCAGCGAGCAGTAGCAGCCGCTACTGGCAGCTGTTGGCTGCAGCTGCTCGCTGCAGCCGCTGTTGTAGTTGGCTGTGTTAGGAAATTGTACCCCTTGCCATGGCTGCCGTAGATGGCTTTCCTGGTTAGACCACTAGGGAGTGGTCAAAAATCTGATCTGATTGCAGATTTGGATTCTTTGCAATTTCCCATGCAAGATCGAGCTTTGAATCGCTCAATTTGAGTGAGTATTCAGAGAGATAGCCCCGCTCGAAGGTCGGGTGGTCGGCGTGTGGAATCTGGGTCTCCGTCATGGGTGACGGGATAATTCCACAGCTGTGGTCTGAGTTCGACTCCATAGGGATCCAAAGGCACGATGGCCATGAAGGAAGGGATGTAGATGGTCTCCTAGACCAGGGAGAATTTCCCCCCACGTTGGAGTGCCAGGAAGGGCGCTTCGACAAGCCATCGTCGAAGCGCCTTCCGTCACTCCCGTTCGTGGGCATGGTGGGCGGCTCCACCATGGGTTACTTCGATGGCCATAGCAGGGGCTCTACTGCTCCATTTTGAGCGTGCTTGGATGCGTTGGAAAGCTCTGATCATAGGCTATAAGAATCTGATGTAATCTCACTGAAAATAACAACAATTACCACTTCGATTGAGTGCAACTGCTTGCGGCTCATTTCTGCCCATTCTTGACTGTAATCCTTGGACTCCACACTCTTCCACCTTGGTTTGCATTGGCAACTAAAGTAGCGTCAGCGTGCTCCACAGAAGGCCAGGCATCCTCGTGGGTGCTCCCACTCCTCCTAGGGCACAGCCAGGACAGAATTCCTGACAAAGGGTTATGGGCCCACATTCCCTAGGAGGACCCGCGTCTTCTAAGTGCACGCTACCGCTACAAGCAATGGCAACCACGAACGAGCAAGAGAGCAGTTGTGACATCCCCCTCAAGTTTGATGGGAGGGACTTTCCCTTGTGGAAGTGGCAGGTTGAGATCTTCCTATGCTATAGGGGACTGCTTGCGCTGGTCAACGGTGAAGAGAAGTCTCCTACGGCGTCCGCGACGGCCGAGGAGGTGGAGGCGTTTGAGAAGCGCAACAAAGAGGCGCTTGCTCTGATCGCATCGGCGTTTTGTCCGGCACAGCGCGAGCAAATCCAAGGATGCACCTGGGCATCGAAGGCTTGGGAGAGGCTCTGCATCGCACACGACCCGCCAAATCTTTAGCTACGTGACTCGGCGAGCGAAGACGCGGCGCAAGTGGCAAACGACCGGTGGACTGAATCCACCATGGCGGAGCAAGGGACGTCGTCCGCAGCACCAGCCCTGGTCATCCGCTCTCATGAAGGAGAGGGAGATCGCAGGGAGGAAGGGACGCGTCCACGCCGTGCCAAGAAGGGTGAGTGCCATCGCTGTGGCCAAGAGGGCCACTGGAGACGGGCCTGCACATCGGGAGCTGTGGATCTGGCCACAAAGGTGGCAGAAGGGCAGCAGACCAACGTGGCAGTCGCTGACTCCGTATGCTCCATGAAGGGGGCTGAGATGGCGGAACCCGAGGCAGGCGAGCGGCAGGCGTGTTTGGAGCAACGAGGCTCCAACAGGTCCCAAAAAGGGGCCTGCTACAACTGTGGCCAGAGGGGCCACTGGAAAGTGACGTGCACAGCAGAAGCCGTGGACCCCGACAAGCGCGTCGGGAGAGGACGGCAGGCCGAAGCAGTCGTTGACACGCCGTGTAGGAGCGATCAGCCTCAAGCTGCGAGGGCTGATGTGGTCGGGGACCACATGGCATGCCATGGGTGTGCAACCTCCACAACCTCCAAGAGGGAGCTCAAGGTGGAGCATCAAAATGGAGATGTTGCTGCTCATCACAACGGAGGTGATGTGCTCCAAGGAGGCAAAATAAGGGTGGAGGAGTCGGCCAAGAAGAGAGGCACCAAGGAGAGGAAGCTCCAAGTGCCTGACTTGGTGACAGGGGTGCTGTCCGTGAGTCGCCTCATCAAGGAGGGACTCGAAGTGACCTTCACGAGGAAGGGCTGCCTCATAAAAGAGGAGGGCAGTGGGCGTGTCGTGGCACGTGGTACGCACAAAGGAGGTGCGTATCTGGTACGTGCCGACATCCTCACAAGGAGCAGCCATGAGTCCGACGTAGACAGCCGTCGGGGTACGAAAGCGGTTGCAACTGCGTCCAAGAAGGTGAGACCTAAGGGCACAGTGGGCGGTGTAAAGGAGTCCGTCCGGGCTGGATCGGAGGACCTGGACCACAAGGCACGCCCTGCGACAAGTTGCCGTGTGATGGGTGCAAAGCCTCATGGGGAGGTGAAGGAGGGTGTCCAAGTACCAGACCAGCCAAGGGAGAGCATTGTTGGCAAACGGCCAGGCTCTCCTAACAGGCATAAAGGGCCCAATGCTGCAGGAGTGGTGAACCGGCATGACAAGGCAGGCCATGAGGGTGCTGCCGAGTTCCATGGAGGAGCGATGGTGGCGGCTCGGAGGACCTTGCAGCAGAAGGAGGACGACATGAAGGTGTGTCCTCAAGTGGAGTCTGAGGGGCTCCGCGCCTCGGCTAAAGGGGAGCTACTGCACCGACAAGATGGCCGAAACCCGAGAGCTCAAGTGCCACGACCGGGTGCCGACGCGTCGCGTGTACAAGGCTCCACCTCAGGGCTTGAGGAGAAGGAGAGTGGCGGCATGACGCCGCTCTCTCAACCGGAGGATAAAAGGCTCCGGGCTGTAGATGTGGTGAACCGTGACCACGAGGCGGCTGATAAAGGAGTCGCCAAGTCTCAAGAGGAGGCGCCGGTGGCGGCACGAAGGACCACGCAGCAGTGGGAGGACGCCATGAGGGCTGGTCCTCAAGTTGAGCGTGAGGGGCTCATTGCAGCAGCAGACCGGGACCAAGAGCACCACACGGCAGGTGGCCGGGCAGTAGGTGCACCGCATCAAAAGTGGGTGGACGAGGTCCGGAGAGCTGCGCAACAGGGGGAGAGCAAAGGCACGTGGCTGAGCTCTCCGAAGGAGAAAAATGTGCTCCGAGCGGCAACGACGGTGGACCGCGGCTACAAGGCAGGACAGGAGGGTGCTGCCGAGTCCCATAAGGGGGCGATGGTGGCTGAGCGGAGGACCATGTCGCAGGGTGTGGTCAAGGTGTCGTCAGTTCCAAGTCCTCAAGGAGGAGGACGAGCACTCAAGGGGCATGCAACAGAGGGTGCGGCAGGTGTGTCGGCATCTCTGAATTCTGCAAAACAGGCGGATGATGCATGCAACATGCACGATGTGGGAGAGGGGAGTGAGACCTCCGCTTCTCCACATTCTCCAAAAGAGGAAGCGCAGGTGCATGAGGAGTGCGACACGGGAACTCAGACCAAGTGACCAGCACCAGAAGACCTCTCCATGAGGGGGAGGCATGCGCGTCGAGGACGTGCGGTGAGGCGGTGGCAGCAGCGCAGGTGACGGCCAGAGGAGCAGTCGCAGCTGCAGCATTGTGGATCCCGCGAGACTGGTTGCAATAAAGTGCAAGCCAGTTCCGGCGGTGCAGGCGGTAGCAGCTTGGGCGATGCGGCACGCGTAGAGGCGGTGCCGGCAAGGACCAAGAGCAGCAGCATGGAGGCACTGCAAGAAGGCGGGGGAGATATGCAGCACGTTGGGCCAAGCTCACAAGGTGCTGAAGGTGTTGATAAATCAAAGGCACCACAAAGCACAAACGGAGGCGATGGAGGACATAAAGGAAGGTCCGAGGTCTCCGCAAATAGGGGAGGATGCCGCAAAAGGTACTGGTCTCCCACGTGAAGGGGAGCAGACTTGCAAGGGCTCCCTGGTCGTCTCGGGGAGGCGACCAACTGTCGCGGCAAGCACCAACACCAACACAATGGAGGACACAAGGCAGGCCACAGGGGCTCTGCCAAGTCCCGCACGGGGGCGCAAGTGTCGATAGCGGGGAGCTAGGCGTCCACCGCTACGTGTTGTAACTGGTGGAGGGAAGCTGAGGAGAGTTTCTCACAGCAGCAGATTGGCCGGACAATGGAGCATGGCAAATGTTCAAGGACAGGGCATCATGGCTGCGGTGCAGGGGGAGATTGTTAGGAAATTGTGCCCCTTGCCATGGCTGCCGTGGATGGCTTTCCTGGTTCGACCACTGGGGAGTGGTCGAACATCTGACCTGATTGCAGATTTGGATTCTTTGGAATTTCCCATGCAAGATTGAGCTTTGAATCGCTCGATTTGAGTGAGTATTCAGAGAGATAGCCCCGCTCGAAGGTCGGGTGGTCGGCGTGTGGAATCTGGGTCTCCGTCATGGGTGACGGGATAATTCCACAGCGGTGGTCTGAGTTCGACTCCATAGGGATCCAAAGGCACGATGGCCATGAAGGAAAGGATGTAGATGGTCTCCTAGACCAGGGAGAACTTCCCCCCACATTGGAGTGCCAGGAAGGGCGCTTCGACAAGCCACCGTCGAAGCGCCGTCCGTCACTCCCGTTCGTGGGCATGGTGGGCGGCTCCACCATGGGTTACTTCGATGGCCATAGCAGGGGCTCTACTGCTCCGTTTTGAGCGTGCTTGGATGCGTTGGAAAGCTCTGATCATAGGCTATAAGAATTTGATGTAATCTCACTGAAAATAACAACAATTCCCACTTCGATTGAGTGTAACTGCTTGCGGCTCATTTCTGCCCATTCTTGACTGTGATCCTTGGACTCCACACTCTTCCACCTTGTTTTGCATTGGCAACTGAAGTAGCGTCAGCGTGCTCCACAGAAGGCCAGGTATCCTCGTGGATGCTCCCACTCCTCCTAGGGCACAGCCAGGACAGAATTCCTGACAGGCTGTTGCAGCTTGCTGCTGTTACTACACGCTGCGGCAGCTGCTGCTTGCTGCGGCTACTGCGTGCTACTGCTGCGGGTTGCTGCTGCCTTGAGCTGCTGATACGGGCTGCTGCTGTTGCGAGCTGCTGCTACGGGCTGCTGTTACTGCAGGCTACTGCGAGTTGCTGCTTCTGCCTATTGTTGTTCTTGCACGCAGCTGCTGCTGGCTGCTGCTACCACTGCTCGTTGTTGTTGCCTGTGGCTGCCGCTGTTGCAGACTACTGCTACTACGTGCTGGTGCAAGTGACTACACCTGGGTGACATTGCAGCGTGCGTCGTCGCCCGTAGGTGTTGGACGCGGCCTGCCGCTCACCTCCTCGTGTCACGCATGGGGGTCAGTGATGCCGACAAATTTCGGCTGCATTTCCCCTTGCCCAGTGGCCGTGGGAAAAAATCTGACATTACCACCAGGCGGATCAATGCTGCCAGAAAAAATCCGGCAGCATTTTCCCTACACTAGCGCGTATGGGGGTCCGCCGGCGTTGCCTGGCACATGTACGCCAGTCTTCTGCTACTGCTGCTACGCTGTGGCTCTGATACCAAGCTTGAAAACCTAGGCAGCAGGTTGGGACAGCATGCGTTGTTGATGCAGCGTACGGGCTTTGACGCTTGTTGCTTAAATCCGCTGTCCCCTCAGTCTGGTGTACTAGAGTCTAAGTCTAGAAGCTCTCGGTTTGTTGCTCAAAAACGTGCGCGCCAATGTTAGTGCCAGAAAGCAGCTGAAAATTGAACGTACCTGATTAGGATTGAAGAATGAGCAACAATGGGAGGGCCCTCCAAGTTCTAGCTCCCCCCCACTAGTGTATAACTTGTTACACAGCTAACCAGCCAATCAGAGAATAGTCTAGGACCTATTTTCGGAATGCAGGGTTTTCTCGATGAGCCCTGCCCGACGCCCGACAGCCCAAAATCCGGGCGTCGTCCGATTTGCCTGAAAACTGGACCATACCATAATACCATCATTGCGAGCGCAGTCATGCAGTCAGAATCAGCTAGAAAAAAAGTTAAGAGTTATGGCTGCCTGAACCCAGGCACTGCCTACGACTGTCAACGATGCCAAACAAGGCCATACAACAAGAGACATGGACCCTAGGCACCACATGATGTTGGAGATGCAATGCCACAGCCAGACACAACGTTAGGTGCATGCAGACATTATCTATAGTGGTAGTGACCGTCGGCGGCCCGACCACCGAGGAGGCCTGCCGATGGAGCTGAGCGCATTGCCAGAGGGAGGAGGCTCCAGCGACGGGTGAGTGGGCAACAACATGCGTCAGCTCCACCAAGCGACACTCCAGTGGCGTCAAGTCTCGCCGTCAGTCATCTGTACGCTGATGTACACAAGCTGGGAGGACACAACAGAGTACAATGAGAGATGCACAAAAACCAACATGGCCAAGCTTGGACAAGCTGGAGGGCGTCGCGCGACTACATGAGCGAAGTGTATTCGGCAAACCCAAAGCACTACTCTGATGCACGGCTGAACGCGCGTGCACAGCAAGGCCTAGACATGTGCATGAACGCTGAAGGGGCTGGTGGGTTAGCCGGACAACGAGCGGGGTCAAGGGCAAGTAGCGCGCAAATCCTCCAGCCAAGAAGGCTGGTGGACACAAGGGCCCCAACAACAAGTGCAGCCGCGAGAATGACAAGCTGCAGGCGGGGCGTGAGCATCGCTACGCAACCTTCCGTGAAGAGCTTAGCCACAACGGCATGCAGTCGGGCCACTTTAGGGCTGAGTGCCCTGAGGCTGTTGGTGGTGGACAAGAGGCCGCGGCGTTAGCTGCAGCAGCAGCACCTCGTGGGGATGGTGCGGCAAGAGGCTAGGACAAGGCCATGGACAAGGTCGCGGTCGCGGTAATGGGCCCGGCCGTGGTAACGGACAAGGCCGTGGGGCGGGTTTTCCCCACCCCTGAGTGACGTTATTGGGGACCACTTAGGGGTAAAACTATATCACGAGTGTGAGTTCATGTTTTCAAATGAGGATGTTAAACAAATGGAGTTTTTGACGAGTTGAAATTTCTCTGTTGTTTTCTCTCCTCTTCTTGAACCACATTCTACACTTGCTGACTGACATTGCCCACTAAACCTTGCATCTCCGAATGAGATGCATGATCGTACATGCTTAGTGGTGGCGACACCGACCGATGTGCAAGAGTTGTGTGACACAGTGTTTGAAGCAAATACCCTCAAAGCAATGAGTTCAATCACGTTTGCGGTATCTTTAGTCGACAATTTCGATCGAGTAAAAATCAAAGACCGGAAGGTGCTAGCTGAATTCACACGTGCCCACAAGATGTGGACTCGAGTGGGTGAATCATAGGAGTTGCGACGCCCGTTGTACAGATTCCGTGTTTATCACAAACTCAGCTTGCCGTCGTCGAGCCTTTTGACTCGGAAGAGTAGAGGCTACATGACGATGCAGTTCAAAGGACACCTAGCCTGTGCTCCCATGAACGTACTTGCTGACACTAGAGGAGACGACTCTTTTGTTAGCCTTGGCTTTACCTGACATGTTGGTCTGAAGTATGAGCCATCAAATGGTGCAGTTCTTGTCGGTGACAACCGCTAGGTACTCGTGATCGGTACTTGTAAAGCAAAAATTTATATTCAAGGGTATACACGGAGTGTCACGTTGCAGGTACTCAACCATCTTGACCCATTTGACGTCGTGCTAGGCGATCCCTGGCTCTCTGAAAACAAGTCTCTAATGTACTTTGAATCAAAACGTTTGGTCCTCCGAAAAGGACATCGTCGATTTATGTTGATTCCGAGTACTGAATTATCACCGACTTGACTCAATGTCTATGCTAGCTTGTCTGCGATGCAGGTCGAAAGATGTATTCGACAAGGTTATCGATACTTCTTGGTGCAGCGGCAGAAAATGGAGGACCAGGTGAAGGAAGACACGCCACAAGAGATCAAATCTCTATTGGCGGAGTTCTTGAATGTGTTCCAAGACCTGTTGTGATGCTCTCAGCCACACACAGTTGTACACTTGGTTGTGACCACTCGGCCATGTCCATGCTCGTGAAGATCCCTGAGGCGGACCCAGCTGGAGACGGAGTCACCTGAGGTGGTGCTCCACCCGCTGGTGGCAGCCTGGTAGCCTACCTTGTGTACCGGAGGGTTGCCACGTCCTACAGACTGTGTTTGGAGACCTTTCAGGATTTTCTCGGTGGACAGTCCTGCCAGGCTGATTTGCATGTTTATTTTCTTACACTCTCCGGCTACTGCCGGACATAGGCGTGTGACCAGTCGTTGTGTCTGTCTTCTTGTCTTGAATCCGTAGGATCAGACGGTGCTCCGTTTGGACGCCTGTGCGCAGAGTTATGGCAAAAACAATGGTTTTGGGCCAGTTCAGGACAGACAGCTGCCGCCGCGTGCGCCACCCGTTGTGAGCCGCGACGGCTATTTATGCTGTGGACCTGTCATTTGTCAGCTCTCTCTGCACATTCACTGCAATACAGATTCTGAGACTTGTCTTGTCTCTCCTAGCCTGACCCTTGCTGTTCTCGCACCCGCTTGCATGCCAGTGCGTTAAGCTGACTGGTCTGTGCCGTCACGTCAACAGCAGCATTGCTAGGAAGTTGTGGTGAATCTTTTCATGGTATCAGAGCGGCGAGCCAGAGCTCGCACAGCTGTGCAGCAGAGATGCAGCGTTTGCAGCAATAGTGAGCAACAACAACAGCAACCTTGAGTGGCAGCAGCAGCACAGCCCACCGCAGCAGCAACGGGTCCTGTGAGGGGGGGGCACCACCACGGAGCAGTGGACGTGGCCACGACAGCCGCATCAGTCAACACGGCCGCGGCTAGAGCGATCGCGGCCTCTCCACCCACGGCCGCAGCAGACGCAGCAGACGTGGCCGTGACATCAACCGCAAAAGCAGCAGCGGCGGCGGCAAAAGGGAGCAGCTGCGGCAGCAGCAGCCGCGGCAGTGGCAGCTGCAGCAGCAGCAGCAACCGCGGCCCTGGCGGCAGCCGCAACAGCCAGTAGTGGCAGTAGCAGCCGGGGCACCAGCCAACAGCCGCGGCAGCAGCCAGCAGCCACGGCAGCAGCCAGCACCAGCTGTGGCAGCAGCAGTAGTAGCCGCAGCTGCTGCAGCAACAGCGCAGCAACAGCCATACTGCAGCAGCAGCGCAACGCAGCAGCTGAAGCGTACCAGCACAACAGCAGCAGAGCAACAGCAGCAGCGCGGTAACAGCGCAGTGCAGCAGCGGCAGCGCAGCAGCGCAGCAGCGTAGGAACAGCGCAGCAGCAGCAGCGGCAGCGCGGCAGCAGCAGCGTAGCGTAGTAGCGACAGCGTAGCAGTAGCGCGGCGCTGCCGCGGCTGCGCACTAGCAGCGGCAGCGCAGCGGCAGCAGCGTAGTACAGCAGCGGCAGCGCTACACCAGCGTAGCAGCACTGCAACAACGTAGTTACACAGCGCAATAGCAAAGCAGCAACAGCGCAGCGCAGCATCATCGGCAGTGGTATCGACGATGCCCGCAACCCACTGCTGACGTCAGTAGACCCCTGCTGATGTCAGCAGTGAGTACGCTGACGTCATCAAAGACTTGGTCAAATTTTTGACAAAAGGTCAATTTTTGCCAGTATTTCAATTCCTCGAGAAACGCTGACGGTTCTGTGTTCGGACGACTTTTGCACCGCCTCAGTATGGAGTCAAGCAGCTCCAAGGGCAAGGAGCCGGAAGACACCGTCACGCGCGGGGCCCGCAACCCACGCTCAAAGGCGATTGACTTCCTATTGGTGGAGCAATCATCACCCTGCCAGCGCCAGGATGAGCAGTCAGCGATTCTGCGGCAGAACTGCGATGCCTTGGTCTCTCTGTCTGGGACACCGGGACATCAACCCGGGAATGAGAGAGAGGCAACCCCATCGGGCCAGGAGTCTGCTGGTCCCGCTGCCGCTCCTACGCAGAGACGAGAGTCCATTGTCGAGGAGTGGGATCAGGTTCCCCCTCCCACTGGGGAGGATGCGCTTCGCCGGCTGATGGAGCGTATGAGTAGCCTGCGCATTGAGACGCCGGCGCCCAGTCTGAGGGGACAGCAACAGCAGCAGCAGCAGCAGCAGTCGGAGCGACAGTAGCAGCAGTAGTAGCAGCAGGCCGACCCACGTCAGGCCTCGAGTGCCGCTGGGGGAGCAGCATTGATGCCTCTCATGCCCTTCCCACGTCCGCTCCTAGCACCGCCTGAGGTCCAGCACCCCACGGAGCGACGACCTAAGGACTTCGAGACTTCCCCACCTCGCTACGACAGCAAAGCGGGGTTCGACTGTTGGGAGATGCTGTTTCAGGTATGGGCGGACTCGGAGGGGGTCTGGCCCTAGTACCACAGCCAGTACCAGACGGCTGATCTGCTCCAGTCCCTTACAGCAGCGCGTGCCATGTGTGGACTGCTGTACGCGGTTCCGTAGGAGACATTGGTCGACTTCCGCCCTTTCCTGGGTGCGCCTGGGACTGGAGCAGGCGCAGACCCGCGCCGCGGCTGGGAGCTGGCGCTGACCCTATTTGCAGCTGAGACTCACGCGACCCGATCCGCGCACCTTCGCGAGTTCCACTCTCTTCATCAGGGATCCTCGGAGTCAACAGCTGATTACTGGCGTCGGGCCATGCGCCTGTACACTCGCCTGGGCACTGGAGGCGGATCTCAGCTCTGGGCGCTGGACACCATCATGCTGGGAGTGCACCCTGAGCTCACAGACACCTTCTCCCGCCTCGACCACGATGTCCTCGCATCCATGTTAGATACCCTGCAGCTACTGCCCTGGGCGCAGCGGTACTTCATTTAGGTCGCGACGGCTGACGAGGTAGCCCGCGCGCATCGGCAGGGCGCCATCGTCGTAGCAGCAGTGGGAGCGACGTCCTCTACGCCTTCCACACTGTCGTCCACCTTTACCCCCACCAGCTCCACCTCTCCCTCTCCCGCCTCCTCCCCTGTTGCTCCGACAGCCACTGCAGCAGTCATGAAGGGGAAGAAGGGGAAAAGGAAAAAGGGACCGTAGCAGCCTTCTGGTGGCACCGGACGGGCTGTCCGCTGCCACAACTGCGGCGGACCTCATCGCTACACTGAGTGTCAGCAGGAGCTGGACTAGGCGAGGATCACCCACGGTCTTCAGACAGCCCACGAGGAGCGGATCTGCACTGGAGCAGCAGCCCGTGTCGCGGCGACCTCGGGTGTAGCACCGGCGACAGGCCCGCCGCCATCCGTAGGGAGCACCACCCCGGACCCGAGGGACCAGACCATCGCAGAGCTACGTCGACTGCTGGCACTTCGCTCTCAGGGAGGTGCGAGTGTGCTGTCACAGCCGAGTGGTCCACAGACTGACTGTCCATCTGTGTTTGTTGCACGTGGTCATGCTTGTGGGGGGGCTTCGTCGCCTGGTGAGGATGAGTCTGANCAGGCCCGCCGCCATCCGGAGGGAGCACCACCCCGGACCCGAGGGACCAGACCATCGCAGAGCTACGTCGACTGCTGGCACTTCGCTCTCAGGGAGGTGCGAGTGTGCTGTCACAGCCGAGTGGTCCACAGACTGACTGTCCATCTGTGTTTGTTGCACGTGGTCATGCTTGTGGGGGGGCTTTGTCGCCTGGTGAGGATGAGTCTGACAGCACAGAGTGGTTGGATGAGGCGCATCGTCGTGCACTGTCCCGTTGTCCTGCCACACCTGCCGAGCGTCCAGCAGAGGCAGCGTGCTCCGTTGCTCATTGCACTGTGTCCACCACAGGTTGTGAGGCGAGTGGCCACTGGATCATTGACTCAAGGGCCACTTGCCACATGACCTGCAACCGTACCGCCTTTGTCGTGCTTGGTCCTGTTGGGTCTGTTCGGTCAGTGCAGACAGGTTCTGGGCAGTCACTACCTGTTCAAGGGACAGGGTTCGTACGGTTTGTTGGTCCGTCCAGTTCCGTGTACCTTTCTGACGTCCCTTTTGTGCCTGATCTCGAGCTCAGCCTGCTCTCTGTCCGTGCCTGCACGAGGATGGGTCTCTCTGTTCACCACTCCTCTGATGATGCCACGATCACAGCACTTGACACTTCCACGGTTGTGTTGCGTGCCACTATTGTGGATGACCTGTATCGCATAGCACGCTGTTNGCAGTCACTACCTGTTCAAGGGACAGGGTTCGTACGGTTTGTTGGTCCGTCCAGTTCCGTGTACCTTTCTGACGTCCCTTTTGTGCCTGATCTCGAGCTCAGCCTGCTCTCTGTCCGTGCCTGCACGAGGATGGGTCTCTCTGTTCACCACTCCTCTGATGATGCCACGATCACAGCACTTGACACTTCCACGGTTGTGTTGCGTGCCACTATTGTGGATGACCTGTATCGCATAGCACGCTGTTCTGCCCCTACCTCTTCCCCTTGCTCGTCTGCTCACGTCTTTGTCACAGGGTTGTTGTCTCCTGACCACCAGCGCCTGTTGCACCGGCGCCTGTGTCATGTGGGCACGGACACTGTGTCCAAGCTCATCCGTACACAACCCGCCCTTGGTCTTGACGCGGCTTCCTTCGAGAAGCGGCCTAAGACCGACTGTCTATTCTTTGCTCACGGTAAGATGCATCGCTGCACTTACCCTGCCTCCATCACGCGCGCGCAGCGTCCCCTGCAGCTTGTCCACTCGGACCTCCTTGGACCTCTCCCTGTCCAGTCTGTCGCTGACCGTGGTCAGTATGTCCTTACCCTCACGGATGACTTCACCCGCATGCGTTGGGTCTACTACCTCCGCCACAAGAGCGATGCCGCTCTTGCTGTGCGCTTGTGGCTCGTGATGGCTGAGCGTCAGTCTCGTCACTCCCTTCACACCTTCCGCTCTGACCGCGGCATTGAGTATCTCGGTGAGCTGACCACTCACTTGGCCGAGCTTGGTATCTGTCACCAGCTTTCGGCGCCTGCTACGCCACAACAAAACGGTGTGTCTCAGCGCTGGAACCGCACCATGGAGGATGCGGTTCGCGCTATGCGCGCTGAGTGCGATCTCCCAGAGTCCTTCACCTTCGAGGGCTTGCCCTACATGACGTGGGTCTGGAACCGTCTCCCGCATGGTCCCTTGCCAGACCACGTCACGCCGTATGAGCTGTGGTTCGGTCACTGTGCGGATCTCAGGCTTGCTCGCGTCTGGGGTTCCTTGGCTTGCGTCTGGTACACCGAGGACCAGCAATGGTCCAAGGTCTCTCCGCGCGGCCGGATGTGTGCCTTCCTTGGTGTCTCCCTGCGCTCCAAAGCGTGGCGTTTCAAGGATGCAGGAGGACACCACATTGTTGAGTCGCGCGACGCCTTGTTCTCTAAGGCACTGTCATACCGCGACCTGTCTGCCATTCTCACCCAGGCAGCATCTCACGTTCCCACCTGTGAGGCCTCTCGTCGGTTGGGGGAGTCTACCCCACAGGGTGAGTCCGTCCGGGGTGCCTCCGGGGTGGGACCGTCGCTGGCCACCATTGACCCGGCTATCATTGCTGTCGCGCCTGTGGTCTCTACGCCTGCCTCGCTTGCGCCTACCGCGACTGCATCGCACGTGCCTGCCACGACTGTCTCGCCCGCACTTGCCGTGACTGCCTAGTCTCCTGGCTCACCTTCCCTCGGTGCCTGCCCTGCCTGCAGGAGCTGCACCTGCCTCGCCGGCGGGCGCTGCACCTGCCTCGCCTACGGGAGCTGCACCTGCCTTGCCTGCGCCTGTAGCGCCTACCTCACCCACGCCCGCAGCGACCGCCTCGCCCGCGCCTGCCGCGACTATCTCGCCCTCGCCTCCAGCGCATGCTTCGCCCGCGCCTGCCGCGACTGACTCGCCCACGCCTGCAACGTCTCTAGACGCAGCGCCTACCCTCCCTCTGCCTGAGCCGTTGGCCAGCTCAGACTATAGCTACTCCCGTGGGCCAGGTGGACGCCTCCGCCCATTGGCCCCACATGCACCTCCGAGTGCGGTTGCACCACCCAGACGACGCACGCGTAGCGTCCATAGTGGTGACCCTGGCACGAAGGCTCTCGGCTTGAGTGTCCAGGGCACCTGCACGGAGGTGCACCCAGCCTGTCCCATTGGGCACCAGCTGATCGCTAACGAGCACGAGGCTGCAGAGGCAGCTGCCGCTGACCTGGTTGTGGTCTGTCCGACCCGCGAGGCGTGTATCTTGGCCACCTGGAGCTCTCCTTTGGCGGTCCCCGATCCAGACACGTTAAAGGAGGCGCTCTCAGGAGATGATGCTGAGCAGTGGCGAGCTGCCTGTGAGGACGAGCTCAGGGCCATCCGGGAGCATGGAGTCTTTGAGCTGGTCGACCGTCCTAAGGGACGGAAGGTCGTGCAGGCCAAGTGGGTCTTCAGCAAGAAGGTGAAGCCTGACGGCTCACTGGACTGCCCCAAGGCCCGCTTGACTGCCAAGGGGTTCTCTCAGGTTGAGGGGGTGGACTTCATTGACACCTTTGCCCTTGTTGGTCGAATGACCACAACTCGCGTGCTGCTTGGTGTGGTCGCCCATCATAACTGGGAACTGCACCAAATGGATGTGAACAATGCGCTCCTCCATGACACCCTAGAGGAGGAAATCTACATGGTCCAGCCACCTGGGTTTGAGGTCGAAGGCAACAAGGTCTGGTGCTTGCGTAAGGCCTTGTATGGTCTGAAGCAATCGCCCCGGTGTTGGAACCAAGAGATCACTCGCACCCTCACGCAGGCTGCATACGTCCAGAGCGACGCCGATCCGTCACTCTTCATCCGACGGACAGCCGAGCACCTCACTACCATCCTGGTGTACGTGGACGATCCCCTGATTGCGTCTCCTTCACTGGAGACTGTGAAGGAGGCCAAGGCGGTCATGCAGGCCGCCTACAGGATGAAGGACCTCGGTCCAGCGGCTGTTTTCCTCGGGATGGAGATTGTGCGTGACCGTCGTCGACGGACACTCCTCCACCATCAGGCACGATATGCACAGGTGGTGGGGGAGCGGTTTGCTGACCTCCTTGCTGCTGTCCCCACCGCCTCGTCACCCATCACTCCCGACGGGCAGGACGCTCTGAAGGTGACAGACCCAGCCGATCTGGGCGAGGCTGTGGACGTGACCCTGTACTTGCGCATCATTGGCTCATTGATGTACTTGGCCACGACCACGCATCCCGACATTGTGTTCGTTGTCAACCTACTCGCACAGTTCAGTCAGTCCCCTCGGGCTCGCGCTCTGCACGCAGCTTTGCGAGTCGTCCGGTACGTGGTCTCCACACCGTATCACGGTCTCTGCTTTCGGAGACAGTGCTCGGTTGTGGTAGATGGCTACACCGACAGCGACTGGGCATGGAGTCCTGATGGACGCAGCCGCACGGGTTACGTGTTCCTGCTTGGTGGCACCGCTGTGTCTTGGCGCAGCGGCAAGCAGGGGTGCATTGCTCGCAGCTCCTCAGAGGCTGAGTATGTTGCTCTGGGCGCTGGCGCCGCTGAGGCGGTGTGGCTG
>SZWC01003529.1:104123-114197 GCA_023375785.1 Penium margaritaceum
CCCCCCCCAGCTCTGTAGAGCTTGTTACTCAGTTCAACAGCCAATCAGAAAACAGCTCAGTTCAGGCTGGCAGGTTTTCTCGATGAGGCCTGCCAGGCAGCCGACAGCCCAAAACCCGGGCGTCGTCCGTTTTGCCTGAAAACTGGACCATACCATAATACCGCCGCTGCGAACGCAGCCGTGCAGTCAGAATCTGCTAGAAAAATAGTAGCGAGGAGTTATGGCAGCCTAAACCCAGATAGTGCCCACAACGGTTTATGCTGCCAAACAGGGCCATGCAACATGCAACTGGGACCCTAGGCAGTGCATGACGATGCAGACGCGATGGGACGCGCTGGACGCATGCACGCAGCAAATGCGGAGTCAATGACCGCCGGCAGCACGACCGCCGAGGAGGCCTGCGGATAGAGCTGAGCGCGTCGCCTGAGAGAGGAGGCTCCAGCGAACTGCGAGAAGACCTCAGCGTGCGTCAGCTCCACCGGACGACACTCCATCAGCGTCGAGTCTCGCCGTCAGTCATCTGCACACCGATGTACACAAGCCGGGAGGACACAACAGAGCACAATGAGAGATGCGAAAAAACCAACACTCCCCCATGACTCACAGGCGTAGTGTACATGGGCGGACAGGGACACGGTCAACATCCAGACTCCCCCAGGGCATGCAGAGACGTAGGCAGAGACAAAGAGAGAGCCACTCAAGGACGTACGCAGACCGAACTTACAGCCTTCTTGAACGAGTCGCGCTTCAGAGCCTTGGTCAGGAAGTCAGCCAACTGCCGTGCTGTCTCAACCCACACGATGCTGATGCTGTCGTCATGCAACAATGAACGCACATAGTGATACTCGACGTTGATGTGCTTTTTGCGTGTGTGATGCACGCCGTCATTGTCGGCGATGGCCATGGCACTCTCATTGTCACAATGCAGCGTGAAGGATGGGACAGACTGGCGCAACTCAGACAGCAGACGACGTAACCACACACTCTCACACGCGCCTGATCCAAGAGCCACGTACTCAGCCTTAGCGGTGCTGCGTGCAATGCACCCCTGCTTGCCACTGCGACAGGACACAGCCGTGCCGCCAATCAGAAACATCCAGCCTGTGCGACTCTTACCGTCCGGGCTGCCGGCCCAGTCGCTGTCGGTGTAGCCCATTGCGACAATAGACGGTTGACGGCGGAACATGAGACCTCGCCGAGGAGTCGAGACGACATAGCGCAGTACTCGGATCGCGGCCTCGTGGTGGAGGTGACGCGGCTCCTGAGAAAACTGGGCCAGGAGGTTGACGGCGAACACGATGTCTGGACGCGTCGTCGTCGCCAGGAACATCAATGACCCGATGACTCGCAGGTACGCGGTCACGTCAACTGGCTCCCCCACAACAGCTGGGTCAAGACTCTTCAGCTTCACCTGGCCATCAGGCGACATGGGTGAGGATGCGCTCGGTACGAGTGGAAGGTCCTCGGTGAAGCGAGTGGACAGAGTCTGCACATAAGCAGCCTGATGGACATGGAGAATGCCTTGGGAGCGATCATGCTCGAGCTCCATGCCCAGGAAGACTCGGGCAGACCCGAGATCCTTCATCTGGTAGGTGGCGTGCAGCAGTTCCTTGACGCGCTGGATGGCAGCCGTGTCTGGCGACGCAATGAGGAGGTCGTCGACGTACACCAGAACAACAGCGAAGGTCTGGCCTCGCGGACTGACAAATAGTACAGGGTCTGCGGTGCTGCGCTGTAGCCCACCACGAAGGAGCGTGCTGCTGGTCTCCTGGTTCCAGCACCGAGGCGACTGCTTCAGGCCATAGAGGGCCTTACGCAGGCGCCACACACTCCCGGTGCCATCGTCGAAGCCTGGTGGCTGCACCATGTAAAGCTCCTCATCCTCCAGTGAACCGTGGAGAAAAGCGTTGCTCACATCCATCTGATGCAGCTCCCACCCATGCTGGGCGACCAGGCTGAAGAGCGCCCGGCTGGTGGAGAACCGGCCAACTGGGGTAAAGATCTGGTCCTAGTCGACCCTAGGGACCTGGGCAAACCCCTTTGCAGTGAGGCGGGCCTTGTACTTGTCCAAGGACCCGTCGGGTTTCCACTTGCGCCGAAAGACCCACTTGGCGCCGATGGCCTTCCGACCTGGAGGGAGGTCGACGAGGTCGTACACGTGGTGCTGTTGGATAGCAGCGAGCTCATCGGCGCAAGCAGCGTCCCAGTGTGCGGCCTCAGGGGAGGCTCGTGCCTCGCGCAAGGTGGCTGGGTCCTCCGGGCGGGCTGTAGAACGAACTGAGAGAGCATGTGCCTCTCGTGCCCCAGGTGGGATGCGCGCAAGGGCAGCCACGACAGCGTGCCGATGCTCGTGATGGAGCATGGCTTAGCCCAATGCGAAGCCCGGGTGCAGATCTGCAATGATGGCCGCGGTGGTCAGGCCCAGGGCTTTGGTGCCAGGGTCCCCACTCACGACCATGGGAGTGGAGGGGGCATGTGGAGCCACGGGGGGTCGAGGCGCCACCGAGCGCGGTGCGGCGGTCCGCAAGCTCACCGACGGCCTGGGTCGGAGGCTGCCGCCGGGGCCACGTGTGTAGCGTGGCAAGGCGCGCGACGACGCTGAGTCTGACAGGCCAGTGGAGGAGACTGGGACTGTCGGCCCGGAGGGACCAGTGGACGCGACTGGGACAGCTGGCCCGGAGGGACCAGCGGACGCGACCGGGACAGCTGGCCCGGAGGAACCAGTGGACGCGACTGGGACAGCTGGCCCAGAGGGACCAGCGGACGTGACTGGGGCACCTGGCCCGGAGAGACCAGCGGACGCGACTGGGGCAGCTGGCCCGGATGGACCAGCGGACGCGACCGGGGCAGCTGGCCCGGAGGAACCAGCGGACGCGACTGGGACAGCTGGCCCGGATGGACCAGCGGACGCGACCGGGGCAGCTGGCCCGGAGGAACCAGCGGACGCGACTGGGACAGCTGGCCCGGATGGACCAGCGGACGCGACCGGGGCAGCTGGCCCGGAGGAACCAGCGGACACGTCTGGGGCAGCTGGCCCGGATGGACCAGCGGATGTGACTGGGACAACTGGCCCGGAGGGACCAGCGGACGCGACTGGGGGAGCTGGCCCGGAGGGACCAGCGGATGCAACAGGGGCAGCTGGCCCGGAGGGACCAGCGGACGCGACTGGGGCTGCTGGCCCGGAGGGACCAGCGGACGCAGCTGGGACAGCTGGCCCGGAGGGACCAGCGGACGCGACTGGTGTGGCTGGCCCGGAGGGACCGGCGGACGCGGCTGGGGCAGCTGGCCCGGGGGGACCAGCGGACGCGGCTGGGACAGCTGGCCCGGGGGGACCAGCCGACGCGACTGTGTCACCCGGACGCAGTAGGACGGAGGACGGACTCACCACTCCCCCACGCGACGGGATAGACACAGATGAGCCGGAGCAAATGAGGTCGCGAGAAAACAGGTCCTCGAAGAAGAGGGCATCCCGGGACTCGATGATGCAGTGCCGGGAGGGGTCCCAGAAGCGCCAGGCCTTGGACTGACGAGAGACACCGAGGAAGGTGCAGGGACGGCCGTGGGGGGAGAGCTTGCCACCTTGTTGCGGGGTGGGCAGCCACACAATGGCGACACAACCCGAGACGCGAGCGGGGCGGAGGTCAGCGCGCTGACCGCACCAATGCTGGTACGGCGTGGACTGACGGGGAAGGGGACCGTGGGGAATCCGGTTCCAGACCCAGGTCATGTAAGCCATGGCTTCAAAGTAGAAGCCCTCAGAGAGACCGGCCTCGACACGCATGGTGCGGACGGCGTCAGCCATGGTCCGGTTCCACCGCACGGAGACACCGTTCTGGGCGGGAGTGTAGGGCGCCGATATCTCGTGGTAGATGCCGCGGGAGGCGAGGAAAGTCGTAGCCTCACCCATGTACTCGCCACCGCGATCGGAGCGAAAGCGGCAAAGGGAGCGGCCACACGCGCGCTCTGCGAGGACAAGCCAGTCCTGGATGGCCCATGCGACATCGCTCTTCTGTCTAAGACAGAAGACCCAGCAATAGCGAGAATAGTCGTTCGTGAGGGTCAGGACATAGCGGCCGTGCTCGCCGACTGACTCGGTGGGGAGAGGGCCCATGACATCCGAATGGACAAGGTCGAGAGGGGCGGATGCACGGGAGTCAGACAAGGGGTATGTGGACCGGTGCATCTTCCCCTGAGCGCAGTCAATGCACTCAGTGGGGCACGGGAGAGGGAACGTNACAGCGGCAGAGTGGACGTGGCAGAGGCGGCGGTGCAAGAGGCGGGTGTGCTGAGGAGAGAGCGTACTGGTGACGAGCACATGGCCTGTGGCGGCCGACGAGGAGGAGGCGGGAGGAGAACAGGAGAGACGAGGAACATGCCACAGGTTGCCACGGGCGGTGGCGTGTAAGACGACAAGACCAGACGGACGCAACGACACAGTGCCAACACCACGCGAGTGAACTACATCCATGCTTATGCGGTCAAGGGCAGTCACGGACAGGAGGCTGAGCTCTAGACCAGGGACGAAGAGGACATCGGTCAGGAAGACGTCACTGGCACGACCACGAAAACGAACGACGCCAACACCACGGACAGGTAACACCTGGCTGGAACCTGTCCGGACATCGAGACATCGCCGACAATATTGAGCATACTGAAGGCCTCACGAGAGGCCGTCATGTGATGCGTGGCCCCGGAGTCATTGATCCAGGTCGTAGCAGGGTCCTGGACCGGGGTCGCGAGATCGCTAATGGTCACATGGCAGCAGGCGAGGGACGCGGACGCGGTGGACGGAGGAGCGAAACGGGACTACCAATCGTCAAGCCAAGGAACATCATCAAGAAAAGGGGCGGAGGAGCCTACGGGCGACGATGAGACAGACGCGGAAACGGGACACGACCGCAGCTCAGTCTCAGTCATGCAGGGTTGGGCAGGAGGGCAGGAGGTGATGCAACTCGCACTTCCCTGGGGAGGAGGGCGAGGCAGGCCGAGCTGGAGCACGATGAACTGCTCCAGCTGACGCTCACGGGAGGAGGACCCGGGAGCGTAGACGGAATGCGGAGTGACGGTGCCGGAGCCCGGGTAGTAGGAGGACTGCGCCGGTGAAGGGAGCGGAGACGCCGACGGCTGCGGGTAGTACTGCTGCAGCGCAGGTGTCTGCGGGACAGGCGGAGCTGCCGGAGTGGTAGAGCTGCTGGACGAGGTCAAGGTGGAAGGGCCAGCAGCAGCGACGGCGGCAGATGCGAGACGGCGCTCCCGCTGGCGTCGCATGGTGGCGATGACGCGCGCCTCGTCTGTCGGGAGAGGGCACGTGTACCACCCATGCCCGGGCTGACCACAGTTGTGGCAGACCGAGCCACCACCGCTGGACCCAGTCGACGACTACTGCTGTTGCGGCTGCGGCTGACCCTTGCCTTTCTTGTTCCGACTCTTCTTCTTCTTCCCCGACGACGATGAGGTAGCTGCGGCGGGAGAGGCGACAGCCACGGAGGCAACAGCAGGGGAGGCAACAGTAGGGGAGGCGACAGCAGGGGATGCGAGTGCCTCCGTGTGATGGAGCAGGGACTCTTGGCGAGCTTCCTCAATGCGGAGGAAGAGCTCGTATGCCCAGGGCATGAGGGTGCCCTGGGTCGCCATGGTGGAGAGGACGTCCTGGGGGTAGTGGACGAAGACGTCTGCGTAGTCGCTAGTGGCGCCGTGCTTGATGGTGAGGAGCGCGGACAGAGGGGGCGGAGCAGACGTGCTGAGACGACGGAGGATGTCCTCCGCCCGCTGCCAGTAGGCAGTGACCGTCTCGGTCGCCCCCATGTGCAAGGAGTTGAACTCCCGGAGCAGACGGCTGATCTCAGCGTCGCTGGACAGGCGATGGGGCCTGGTGAGGACGTGCCAGGCGGCTGCAGGGTCCGGGATGTCGCCAGACGTGACGTCGCCGAGGAAAGGCTCTAAGGCCAGGCGGGTAGCTGGAGGGGCGACTGGGACGAGGGCACGGACGGCGCGACCAGCGTCATACAGCTGGTCGGCATGGGTGGAGTCATAAGGGAGGCTGTAATATGCCCAGAGGCCCTCACCCTGCGCCCAGATCCGGAAGCTAAGCTCCCAGCTCCGAAACTGCTCGCCGGCCTGAAGAGGCGGCGGCGACGTCTCAAAGTCCTTCTGCCTGCGACAGGCACCCGGAGTGGGGCCAAAGACGGAAGTGACTGTCTGCCGCTGGCGCTGAGTCTGCTGCTGTGCCAGGTAGTATGTGGCAGCAGACACAGCTGGGCTGGCGTGCCCTGGAGGGACGAACGATGGTGGACCACTGGTGGCAGTCCGGGCGGCTACCGGCTATAGCGCAGCAAGCTGCTGCGTCAGGGCGGCGAGCTGTTGCTAAAGAGCTGCAAGGGGGTCAAGATTGCCGCCGACGACACCAACGGGCGGCAGCAGCTGCTGCTGCTACTGCTGCTGCTGCTGTGGAGGGGGCGGCTGCTCCTGCTGCTGCGGCGGTGGCTGCTGTTGTATGGGCGGCGGCTGCCGCTGTAGCGGCGGTGGCGGCTGCTGCTGTAGAGGCGGCGGCTGCTGCTGCTGCAGCGGCGGTGGCTGTTGCTGTATGAGCGGCGGCTGCTGCTGTAGCGGCGGCGGTTGCTGCTGGAGAGGCGGTGGCTACTGCTGCTGCAATGGCGGCGGCGGCGGCAGCTGTTGGTCCTGCGGCAGCGGCGGTTGCTGCTGCTGCAGTGGCGGCGGGTGCTGCTGCTGCTGCTGATGCTGCAGCAAGCGCTGCAAGAAAGGAGGGGTGGGGGTCCCCCCCTCAGAGGAGGACCCCTCCTCGCCTGGACTATCAGCCATGCCTTGGTGTTTTTTTTTTCTTGTTGTAGGTGCTTTCCCCCTTGCCCTTTGTTCTTATTTTTTCTTTTTTCTTTTTTTTGTTGATGATGTCAGTAGTGACGTCAGCAGTGACGTTAGCGGAGGGGTGCTGACGTCAGCAGCGGGGAATGTTGGGGCCGCCGCCGCTGTTGTTGGTGCTGATGCTGCTGTAGCTACTGCTGCTGCTCCTGTTGTTGCTGCTGCTGCTGCTGCTGCCGCTGCTGCTGCTGCTGTTGCAGCTACTGCTACTGCTGCTGCTGCTGCTACAGTTGTTGCTATTGATGCTGCTGCTGTTGCTGCTACTACTGCCGCTGCTGCTGCTGCTGCTGCCGCTGCTGCTGCTGCTGCAGCTGCTGCTACTGTTGCTGCTGCTGCTGGTGCTGCTGCTGCTGCAGCACCTGCTGCTATTGCTGCAGCTGCTGATGCTGCTGCTACGGGTGCTACAGCTGCTGCTGCTCATGATGCGAGCTGTAGCAGCGGCTGTGCCTGCTACTACTGCAACAGCGAGCTGCTGCAGCTCGCTCCTGTAGCTGAGAGCTGCTGCAGCTACTGCGGGCTGCAGCAGCTGCTCGCTGCAGCTGCTACGGGCTGCAACAGCTGCTCGCTGCAGCTGTAGGCTGCTATAGCGAGGGTGGGGGATTTATTTTTGTGTTCGCCCTTTTTTTTCGTTTTTTTTCTCTTGTCACAGCGGGCAGCAGCCCACTGTCTGGTGCGAGCAGCGGGCTGCTGCTCGCCCAGCAGCAGCGAGCTGTTGCTCGCTGGCAACAGTGGGCTGCTGCTCGCTGCTCGCTCGCTGCGAGCAGCGGGCAGGAGCAGCCGCGGCCGGCAGCTGCTGCTGCTACTTCTGCTGCTGCAGCTGTCGGCTGCTATAGCTCGCTACAGCAGTTGTTGCAGCCCGCTGCTGCTGCTGCACACTGCTGCAGCTGCTGCGTGCTGCTGCTACTGCTACGGGCTACTACAGCCTGCTGCTACTGCGGGCTGCTGCTGCTGTTGCACGCTACTGCTGCTGCTGCACGCTACTGCTGCTGTTGCTGCAAGCTGCTGCTGCTGCGGGTTGCTGCTGCTACTGCTGCGAGCTGTTGCTGCTGTTGCTGGGAGGTGCTGCTGTTGCAGGGTGCTGCGAGCTGCTGCTTCTGCCTGCTGCTGCTGCTATCGGTGCCAGTCACTGCACCAGGGTGACGTTGCCGCGTGCCTCGTCGCCCACAGCCGTCAGACGTCGCTTACCGCTCACCTCCTCGCGTCACGCGTGGGGGTCAGTGCTGCCGAAAAATTTCGGCAGCATTTCCCCTGGCCCAGTGGCCGTGGGAAAAATTCTGACGCCGCCACCAGGAGGGTCAATGCTGTCGGAAAAAATCCGGCAGCATTTCCCCTGCACTGGCGCGTATGGGAAGTCCGCCGCCGTTGTCTGGCACCTGTTCGCCAGTCTTCTGCTACTGCTGCTACGCTCTGGCTCTGATACCAAGCTGGAAACTATGCAACATGTTGGGGCAGCAGCGTTGTTGATGCAGCGTGCGGGCTTCCACGCTCGTTGCTTAAGTCAGCTGCCCCCTCAGTCTGCTGCTCTAGAGTCTAAGTCTGGAAGCTCTGGGTTTTGTTACTCAGAAACGNAGCTGAAAACTGACAATGACTGAATAGGAATGAAGAATGAACAACAATGGGAGACCCCTCCAAGTTCTAGGCCCCCCCCAGCTCTGTAGAGCTTGTTACTCAGTTCAACAGCCAATCAGAAAATAGCTCAGTTCAGTCTGGCAGGTTTTCTCGGTGAGGCCTGCCAGGCAGCCGACAGCCCAAAACCCGGGCGTCGTCCGTTTTGCCTGAAAACTGGACCATGCCATAATACCGCCGCTTCAAACGCAGCCGTGTGGTCAGAATCTGCTAGAAAAATAGTAGCGAGGAGTTATGGCAGCCTAAACCCAGATAGTGCCCACAACGGTTTATGCTGCCAAACAGGGCCATGCAACATGCAACTGGGACCCTAGGCAGTGCATGACGATGCAGACGCGATGGGACGCGCTGGACGCATGCAAGCAGCAAATGCGGAGTCAATGACCGCCGGCAGCACGACCGCCGAGGAGGCCTGCCGATGGAGCTGAGCGCGTTGCCTGAGAGAGGAGGCTCTAGCGAACTGCGAGAAGACCTCAGCGTGCGTCGGCTCCACCGGACGACACTCCATCAGCGTCGAGTCTCGCCGTCAGTCATCTGCACGCCGATGTACACAAGCCGGGAGGACACAACAGAGCACAATGAGAGATGCGAAAAAACCAACACTCTTAGGAGAGGACGCTGAGCAGTGGCGGGCCGCCTGTGAGGACGAGCTCAGGGCCATCCGGGAGCACGGAGTCTTTGAGCTGGTCGACCGTCCTGAGGGACGGAAGGTCGTGCAGGCCAAGTGGGTCTTTCGCAAGAAGGTGAAGCATGACGGCTCACTGGGCCGCTATAAGGCCCGCTTGACTGCCAAGGGATTCTCTCAGGTTGAGGGGATCGACTTCACTGACACCTTTGCCCCTGATGGCCGCATGATCACAGCTCGCGCGCTGCTTGGTGTGGTCGCTCACCATGACTGGGAGCTGCACCAAATGGATGTGAACAATGCGTTCCTCCACGGCACCTTGGAGGAGAAGATCTACATGGTCCAGCCACCTGGGTTTGAGGTCGAAGGCAACAAGGTCTGGCGCTTACGAAAGGCCTTGTATGGCCTGAAGCAGTCGCCCCGGTGCTGGAACCGAGAGATCACTCGCACCCTCACTCAGGCCGAGTACGTCCAGAGTGATGTCGACCCGTCACTTTTCATCCGACGAACAGCCGAGCACCTCACTGCCATTCTGGTGTATGTGGACGATCTCCTGATTGCGTCTCCTTCACTGGAGGCCGTGAAGGAGGCCAAGGCGGTCCTGCAGGCCGCCTACAGGATGAAGGACCTTGGTCCAGCGGCTGTTTTCCTCGGGATGGAGATTGTGCGTGATCGTCGTCGACGGCCACTCCTCCATCAGGCACGATATGCACAGGTTGTGGGGGAGCGATTTGCTGACCTCCTTGGCGCTGTTCCCGCCGCCTCGTCACCCATCACTCCCGACGGGCAGGACGCCCTGAAGGTGACAGACCCTGCCGATCTGGGCGAGACTGTGGACGTGACCCTGTACTTGCGCATCATTGGCTCACTGATGTACTTGGCCACGACCACACGTCCTGACATTGCGTTCGCTGTCAACCTACTCGCACAGTTCAGTCAGTCCCCTC
>SZWC01003529.1:114442-135112 GCA_023375785.1 Penium margaritaceum
GACCCCTGTCCGAGAGTGGGTGATTGTCCGGGTCCCTGTTGAGCACTCTGTGTTGCACCGGCACGCGTTCTGCACGTGTATGGACATGCGTACCATCGGGTCATGGGGGAGTGTTGTGATGTTGTCAGTCATACACAGTTGTACAGTTGGTTGTGACCACTCGGCCGTGTCCATGCTCGTGCAGATCCTTGAGGCGGACCCAGCTGGAGACAGAGTTCCCTGAGGTGATGCTCCACCCGCTGGAGGCAGCCTGGCAGCCTACCCAGTGTACCAGAGGGCTCCCACAGCCCACGGACTACGTTTGGAGGTCTTCAGGATTTTCTCGGTGGACAGCCCTGCCAGGCTGATTTACATGTTTGTTTTCTTACACTCTCCGGCTGTTCCTGGATGTAGGCGTGTGACCAGTCGTTGTGTCTGTCTTTTCGTCGTGCATCCGTAGGATCAGACGGCGCTCCGTTTGGACGCTTGTGCGCAGAATTATGGCCAAAACAGTGGTTTTGGGCCGGTTCAGGTTTGACATGCACCGCCGTGTGCGCCACCCGCCGTGAGCCACGGCGGCTATTTATGCCGTGGACCTGTCATTTGTTATCTCTCTCTGCATTTACTTCAGTTGAAGCTTGAGATACAAGTGCACGTGTCTCTCCCTACCCTTGCTGTCCCTTGCATGACCTGTGTGTCAACCAGCCAGACCTGTGCTGTCAGGCTAGCAAGCAGAAAGGCTAGGAAGCTTCCTGGAATATACTCATTACATACTGTGTGTTGTGTATGAAATGGAAACTCCAGAGCTTGCAATTGCGATGGAAAAGGCGTCTCGAAGAAGTTGGACGATACAATCACTTGGAATTTGCTGGAGGCGAGTACTTCGGCGGTCAATGTTTGGATTGCGGAGTGCGCATTGGAAATAGAAAGAAAAAGAACCAGGAATACATGGCTTACTGGGCGCTTGAGTCGAGGGATGCCTCTGACATTGCGTCGTAAAAGGTTACTTTGAGAGATCGATGGGTTTTTAGAATATGAAGGCACGTGTCTATAGAAGTGTAAGGCACTTGTCCATGGAAGTGTAACATAATTGATATGTTGATGAGAAACCATTAAAATGCATACATGGTTGGAGATAGTTCATTGAAAACCTCCGTGATTACTTTATAAGCTTTTGGAATTGATCGTTGGAGTATGGGCAGGTGGCCAAGATGAAACATACAGAATGGCTTAATATTTTGGATGATGAAAACTTTTGGGCCCTGGATCAAGGGTAAAAAATTCCGAAGAGCCGAGTAAAGGGACTCATGTGCTCGAGGGACGAAATAATGGATGTGAGATTTGTTAAGTTAATGAGTACCTGAATGAATGAAGTAATAATATTTATATACAATAAGATAGGAAAATATGAAAATTAGGATGGATTTTGCACCTCAGATGATATGATGGGCCCTTACTTCCCTGATGTTCCTTAATGAACGTTTTTGCTTCCATCTGGCTTTCATTCCTCTCTGGAAGCATATCTGCAGGTTGTGAATTTTCGTCACTGTAAGTTCGACCTGTCTGAAACGAACACATTCGGTCTGTGCACCACCGGTCTTAAGTCGCGAGGAGCCTGCGGCAAAGTTCCATCCCATCAGCCACAATCTCTTTCCACACTGCCCAGCCCACGGAAAGTGCCAGGCTGGAGCTTCACGTTCGAGTTTGTATGCCACGCTGGAGGAGATCCTGGTGAGTGTGACCTACACGTCGCTGTGGCGACGGCAGGCATCTGACAGTAGTGCTCTTTTTCGGCGGCCGTACGGCTTACTGCGTCGTCCTCTTCCTCACGATGCAGCAGGCGGCCTTCCAGCTATGGGAGGATGAATCAGTCGGAGCGGGCGGATGGACCCAACTGACAGAGAAAATGCAACGGTAAACTAATCCGGTTATTGCCATTGAGTTGACGGGATTTCAAGTGCAGAAAGATTTAAGCGTTGTAGTGATAGGAGAAATGTCAGGACGAAGTTCAGGCGTAAGAGTTGGATCGTTTTAATATTAGTTCATTTCATGACGATAAGAAATTTGTTTTCGCATGCCACCCTGCATTGAATCTCTCAACAGCGAAAAAGAATGTTCATTCGATACACCTGGGTTCTCGACGATATTTCGAGTTTGTCGCGACATCCCGAAATCCTTTTCGCCGTTAGACTATGCGAAGTTCGTCGCTCAACGCACGATTCTTCTCGCCGTGTAGTTTTTGCGAAAGCCTGGCGACGATTGTCGTCCCGGCTAGCACGTGGAGGCCTTGCTCGACTACCAACATTCTTGGTAGTCTTGAACACCATCGCTGTGTTGTTGCGGTGTTGACAGGCTTTCTCCGTTCTGCTCCTCTCTCGCTGGAGCAAACGCCTCTTTCCAATGGCTGCTCTTCAGGCTACCGCGGTTGCCGCGACCCCCTCTAGCTTGGCGGTCAGCAGCAGCCTCTCCTCCGTGAAGAGAGCAGTCCGCCCAGCAACCTGCAGCCACAATGGCTTGCGGCTTGTGTCCAGTGCTGTCGTGAACAAGAGCAGGGCTGTCTCGTCGTCCAGGAAGTCCCGCGTTGTCTGCGAAGCTACCGAGACCCAGGCAGGTTCGTTGCATGGACTGACGATAGCTCATTGAGGTCACAACATTGCGTTGCTTCCGCAAGGTCTTCACGAAGGGTCGCTGCAGTACGTCCGGCTGCTCTGTCCTGGATCCGCTGAAGGGGTTTGACTGGTACCTGGATGGTTTGCACTAGCCGTAGGGGTGCCAAATAGGTCGGCAACCTGTCGCATCATCCCACGCAAGGCACGAATGAGGGCAGGTTTTTCCTGGTCAGACGACGGGAGCTTCTTCTCCTCTCACCTGAAGAGACGAACCACCGTCATCTGTCCTGTGTGTCTAGCACGTACTGCTACCATCTGTCCTCAAACCAGAATCTGCTTTTTCCTTTCGCATGCACCTTCCTCCGCATGTGCAGCTGGCGCCGTGTCCGATGCCACGTTCAAGGAGCTCGTTCTGGACTCTGACGTCCCTGTCCTTGTAGACTTTTGGGCTCCTTGGTGCGGTCCTTGCCGCATGATTGCTCCTCTCATCGATGAGCTTGCAGTTCAGTACGCTGGCCGGATCAGATGCCTGAAGCTGAATACCGACGACAGCCCTGGCGTGGCTACTGAGTACGGCATCCGCAGCATTCCCACTGTCATGATCTTTAAGGGTGGCAAGAAGGTTGACACCGTCATCGGCGCCGTGCCTAAGAGCACCCTCACATCCACCATCGACAAATACTTGTAAGGCGCACCTGTTGAGGGGAGGACAGGGTCCAGCTTTGGGCGGAGTGGACAGCTCTTGAGGCTGATCTGTTTTGAATTTGTTCAGCCGGGTTAGTTTTCGTCGAACACTTGTTCTCTTCGGCCCTCGTGGAACACAGCCACAACTCTGGCTATTCAGGGCCGGTAGCGGCCTTCAGGCGCTACGCTTCTTCCTGTGCTGCAACCCATTACTTCTCCTCTGCTTTCCGGCTTTGCCTCTCCTTCAAAATATACTTGTATTCAGAAGGAGCATATGTAATGACACGTCTCAAACCTGAATGCTTTTCCCATGAAAATGCGAGGAACATGGATTGCGCCAAACTCTGTTCCCTTTTCCAATTGACCCTGCCGTCCAACAAGCTAACGGCGGCATCGGGGACTGCCTCGGTCCAGCATCATGCGACCGTTGGGATAAAAATAAACAAACATCAAGTTCCAAGTGACAACACAGCTGTTGCCTACTGTTTCGATGTTGCAAGTACACAGCTGCCTAAGAAGACTAATCTTGTTGTACGTACATCATCTTGGAACTTTGTCCAAACTGACCTTCGACCTTGCTGGGATGCCTCCTATGCAATGCACAGGAGATGCGTGGTTGTCACAGCTAATTGAAGGGACATATATGTTCCATAATCACTTTCCTCTCAAAAGAACTCAAGCCATTGATCAGGGAAGGAGAAATTAACAATATTCTCGTACCACCGAGTAACATGACCAGCTGAAGCAACGGTGCAAACTGTGTGCTACACTCAATCAGATTAGACATGACCAGGGGCTATGTACTACAATCAACTTAAACAAATTCTACCATGTCAGTTTGAAAGCAAGTACTGTGTGTGAATGACTGCAAACCCTATTCATGATCAAATGTAGAGTACGTTGTGACACTCACCTCACTGGCAAGAGACTTTCCATTTAACTGACAGTCATCAATCTCTCCATCTTACAAACTGCACACAAACAAACATTTGGACATTGAGTAACATGATGGTGATGCAGTTGTACTAGGAACTCTCCCTATCTCTGCAAGGACTCACTGATAAAGGGTCCAGAGGAAAAGTTCTTATGAGCCACATATATGCTTGCCTCTTTCAAGTCACCTGCACAGGTCCTTTGCTCTAGAATCAGGCCGATGTATTTGAGAAGATGCATGGAAGCTTCCTAGCGACACAGCCGCCGACTAAGCATCGGTACTTGGTCGGACGGTGACGACAGTCACAAGTCGTGCAGAGAACGGCAAGGGTTTGGCTAAAGGACACAAAGCAAAGTGTCAAAATGCTTCAACAGCATTTGCAGAGAGGAATGACAAATGACAAGTCCATGGCATAAGTACCTGCTGCGGCGCACGGCGGGTGTCGCTCGCGGCGGTACAAGATCTGTCCTAAAACCGGCCCAAGACCACTGTTTTGGCCGTAACTCTGAGCAGACATATCAGAACGCTACGCCGCCTAAATATAGATGTGTAGAATCAAAAGCCGGACGCTACAAGTGGCCACATGCATGCATCCGGGATCAAACGATGGACACACAATACAAGAACATGCAAATCGGGCCCACAACCAGTCCACCGATAAACTCCTGTTTGTTGCAGAAGAACTGCAGGAGGTCCCGAGTGTTGTGATGTGAGCTGTTTCCGTCCGTTTGTACAGCTTATTGTGACCACTCGGCCGTGTCCATGCTCGTGCAGATCCCTGATGCGGACCCAGCTGGCGCCGGAGCACTGATGGTTGGTGGATTCACCCGCCAGCAGCCACTAGGCGGCTGCCATGACGTCCCGGGTGCTTGCTGGGGTACTCTGCATTTTCTGCACACGCTAGAGTTTTCTCGGTGGACAGGCTCTTCAGGCCGATTTGCATGTTTTGCATTGTCCTTCCACAGATTGATGTCGGACTTGTGCGTGTGACCAGTCGTAGCGTCCGGCTCGAGATTCTGCACGTCTAGACGGCGCAACATTCTGACATGTGTGCACAGAGTTACGGCCAAAACAGTGGTTTTGGGCCGGTTTTAGGACAACTCTTGGACAGCCACGTGCGACACCCGCTGTGCGCCGCGGCAGGTATTTATGCCATGGACCTGTCATTTGTTATCTCTCTCTGCAAATGCTTATGAAGCATTCAGACACTTTGCCTTGTGTCCCCTAGTCAAACCCTTGCCGTTACGTGCACGACTTGCGACTGTCGTCACCGTCTCATTAGGCATTGACGCCTGGTCAACGGGAGTGTGGCTAGGAAGCGCCATAGCAGCTGTCCAGAACTGACACATGTGCACAACTAGATGTACAACAGTCCATGCTCACACACCCCACACTCGGCCACTCTCAGGCAAGGGCTCTAGCCCGACAGAACGAATGGCCACCATGAACTTTCCACGCGCTAGAGCCTAGGTCAAGAAGTCAGCCCGCTGCATGTCCGTGCCGACCCAGATGACAGAGATCACCTGTCGCTCCAGAAGATCACGCACAAAGTGATGCTCAACAGCAATGTGCTTCGTGCGTGCATGAAACACACCAGAGTTGTCTGCGATGGAAAGAGCACTCTGGTTGTCACAGCGCAGAACAATGCAGGGCACAGACTGATGCAACTCATGAAAAAGACGCTGCAGCCACACTGCCTCGACAGCCCCAGCCCCCAGAGCAACATACTCAGCCTCTGATGAGCTACGTGCGATACAACCCTGCTTGCCACTGCGCCACGACACAACGGTGCCACCAAGCAAGAATACGTAGCCTGTCCGGCTGCGCCCATCAGGACTCCACGCCCAGTCGCTGTCTGTGTAGCCGTCGACTACTACCGAACACTGCCGTCGAAAGCAGAGTCCGAGGTACGGTGTGGACACCACGTACCGCACCACTCGCACAGCAGCATGAAGGGCTCTCGCCCGAGGACACTGTGAAAACTGTGCAAGGAGGTTGACGACAAAGGTAATGTCGGGTCGTGTGGTAGTGTCCAAGTACATCAAGGAGCCGATCAGGCGCAAGTATAGGCTCACGTCCACTGTCTCCCCCAGGTCTGCGGGATCATCCACCTTCAGAGCATCCTGCCCGTCAGGTGTGATGGGGGTGGAGGCTGTAGGAACTGCACTCAAGAGGTCAGCAAACTGCTCCCCCACAACATTGGCGTAACGTGCTTGGTGTAACAAGAGTGTCCGTCGCTGGCGATCGAACACGATCTCCATCCCGAGAAGCACAGCTGCAGGACGAAGGTCCTTCATCCTGTAGGCAGCCTGGAGAACTGCCTTGGCCTCCTTCACGGCCTCCATAGAAGTAGACGCAATCAGGAGGTCGTCCACCTAGACCAAGATGGCAGTGAAGCTGTCAGTTGTCCGTCTGAGAAAGAGGGACGGGTCAGCGTCACTCTGTACGTAACCGGCACGTGTCATTGTTCCAGTGATCTCCAAGTTCCACCACCTGGGTGACTGTTTCAGGCCGTACAAGGCCTTGCGTAAGCGCCAGACCTTGTCACCGACCTCGAACCCAGGTGGCTGGACCATGTAGATCTCCTCCTCCAAGGTGCCATGGAGGAACGCGTTGTTCACGTCCATCTGGTGCAGCTCCCAGTCGTGGTGAGCAACAACCCCGAACAGAGCGCGAGCCGTGGTCATGCGGCCAACCGGTGCAAAGGTGTCTGTGAAACCCACTCCCTCAACCTACGAGAACCCCTTGGCCGTCAAGCGAGCCTTGTAGCGATCCAGTGTGCCATCAGGCTTCACCTTCTTGCAAAAGACCCACTTGGCCTGTACAGCCCTCCGCCCAGGCGGGAGGTCGACAAGCTCATAGACACCGTGCTCACGAATGGCTCTCAGCTCATCCTCACAAGCAGCACGCCATTGGTCTGCATCGTGAGCTAAGAGTGCCTCCTTCAACGTGCATGGATCAGGCATCGTCGAGGGAGCGCTCCGGGTGGCTAAGAAACACGCCTTCAGACTCGGTCTGACCGTGACAAGGTCGGCTGCGGCGTCGCAAGCGACCAATAACTCTCGAGAGACCAACTTGTGGCTGACATGACATGCTGGGTGAATCTCGGTGTAGTCTGCCTGGACAATCAGGCCAAGGGCCTTCGTGCCGGGCTCGCCACTCTGAACACTACGAGCCGGTTGTCTGGGCACAGGGTCAGCAGTCCGGTGAGCTCTAGAGGGCAATGGTCGTAGGCGACTGCCAGGCTCGCGGGAGTACCTCGACGCAGCGCTCGCCTCAGGCTGCGGGGAAGCTTGCTGTGCCAGAGTCGTAGGAGGCATGGGTGGATGCACGAGAGTGGGTGTGACGGAGGGGACTGACACTGGTAAGGGGTCAGGTGTACCAGAGGGGACCGGCACTGGCACCAGTACAGGATCGGGTGTGCCACAAGGGTCTGACAGCAACGAAGGGTCAGGTATGCCAGAGGGAACTGACGCTCGTACGGGATCAGGTGTGTCAGAGGGAACTGGAGCCAGCACAGGATCTGGTGTGGAACAAGGAAATGGCATAGGAGCGGGTGTGTCGGACGGTACGGATGAGGCTACTGGACCCACAGCCAAGATGGCTGGATCGTCAGCAGACGGAGACCGGTCAGCAGGTGAGGAAGCCCGGCCGGACCCATCCGTAGGACTAGTCTCCCCCATCCGCCGGGAAGCCACACAGGTAGGAACGTGGTCGGCGGCCAGCAACAGAATGCTGGACAAGTCGCGGTAGGTGAGAGTCTCAAAGAAGAGAGCATCTCGAGACTCGACAATGCGATGGCGAACAGGGTCCCAAAACCGCCAGGCCTTTGACCGGGGGGAGATGCCGAGGAAGGCACACATGCGTCCCCAAGGTGAGACCTTAGAACCCTGCTGGTCCTCGGTGTACCAGACACAAGCGAGAGACCCCCAAACGCGAGCGAGACGGAGATCAGCGCGGTGGCCGAACCACAGCTCATACGACGTGACATGGTCTGGAAGCGGACCATGCGGCAAGCGGCTCCAGACCCACGTCATGTAGGAGAAGCCCTCACAGGCAAAGGACTCCGGTAGACCGCACTCAGACCGCATAGCGCAAACCGCATCCTCCATGGTGCGGTTCCAACGCTCAGACACACCGTTTTGCTATGGTGTAGCAGGGGCGGAGAACTGGTGAAAGATACCGTGCTCGGCAAAGTAGGCATCCATCTCGCCCAAGAACTCGCCACCACGATCTGAACGGAATGTGTGTAGAGTGTGACGAGACTGACGCTCAGCCATCACAAGCCACAGGCGGACTGCCAATGCGGCATCGCTCTTGTGGCGCAGGCTGTAGACCCACCACATCCGCGTGAAGTCATCAGTCAGGGTGAGAACGTATCGACCCCGATCAGAGAGGGACTCGACTGGGAGAGGGCCGAGAAGGTTCGAGTGAACCAACTCAAGTGGGCGCGGTGCCCGGGAGGAGGAGTCAGGGTAAGAGCAGCGATGCATCTTACCCTGGGCGCAAAAAAGACAGTTGGTCTTAGGCGGCTTCTCAAAAGAAGTTGCGTCAAGACCGAGGGCTGGCTGAGTACGAATGAGCTGGGACACAGTGTCCGAGCTCACATAGCAGAGGCGACGGTGTAACAAGCGCTGGTGTTCCGGGGAGAGAACACCAGTGACAAACAATCGCGCAGAAGGGGGAGGGGAAGGAGAAGCAGAGGGAGTGTAATGAGACACACGATACAGGTCATCAACAACTGAGGCACGAAGCACAACCGCACGTGTGTCAAGAGCAGTCATTGTGGCAGAGTCAGCACAGTGCTCAACAGTGAGGCCCATCCTGATGCATGCACGAACAGAGAGCAGGCTGAGCTCAAGAGCAGGGATAAAGAGCACATCAGAATTGTACAAGGGGCCAGACGGACCATCGAACCGTACAACCCCAACTCCCTGTACATGCAACGACTGACCAGACCCTGTGCAAATAGACCGAACAGACGCAACGGGACCCAGCACAACGAAGTCACTGCGACGACAGGTTATGTGATGAGTGGCCCCAGAGTCAATAATCCAGGTGCCACTCGGCTCACGACCAGTCGTCGACACTGAGCAACGTGCCACAGAACACTCTGCCTCTGCTGGGCGCTCAGCAGAGGACTCGGAACAACGACGGACAACACGGATCTGTGACTCGGCAAGCCAGTCGATACTATCAGGTCAATCCTCATCGCAAACCACCATAGCTCCACCACAAGCATCATCACGAGCAACAGACGTAGTAAGACAAGCTGTGTCAGGACCACTCGGCTGTGACAACACACTCGCACCTCCCTGAGTACGAAGCGCCAGCAGCTGACGAAGCTCTGCGATCGTGCGATCCCGAGGGTCCACCTCACTGCTGCCGCCTGATGAAACGGGTGTCTCAAAGTCCTTCGGTCACCGCTCCGTGGGGAGGGCGACCTCAGGCTCAGGAGATGGTGGGCGGGGTATGGGGAGCCCACCAGTGAGGGAAACACCACCAAAGGTGAACGCTGCTGAACGACGTGTCTCATCCTGACAGCGAGAAGGTGGTGGAGTGGGAGGTTGTGATCCCATACGTAACTCACGGATGCGCTCCTCAAGCACACGAATCTCGTGCTCGCGTGAGTCATCCTCAATCTCCTCCTCGTCTTAGGTGTCCACTTGTGATGATCGATGCTGAGACCGCCGCACTGTGAGGGTGTAGACTGCTGAGCGGATGGTGCAGCTCGAGTAGACTCTCCAGGTGGTTGCTGTGAAGCCATCGAACGACCCCGTAGTAACTCCGTGATCTCCTGCAACGCATCGGACTGCCTCTGCTGCTGCTGGCGCATCTCGTCCTGCGACCGACGAAGCTCATTGATCATGCGGGACTGCGACCGCGGGCTCATAAAGCCCGAAGAGGAGGAAGAGGGATCAGCGGGTCCTTTGTCCTTGTCACGGACCGGCGCCATCGCGGTCCTCAGTATGGGGCCGAGCGTTGAAAATGCTCCAAAAAAGAAACTGACAGCGTTTCTCGAGGATTTGAAACGCTGGCAATTTTTGACTGTCCGGCCAAAAAATTGGCTAAGTATGGTGCTGACGGCCAGAAATTTGGCGAAGTGCTGAAATTTAAAAACTTCAGCACTAAAAATTCAAGGTTGTCCAAATCAAGCGAAATTTGGACCACAGAGGCTCCTGAATGTGCTGAACATGGTGGTGAAATTTGCGGTCACAAAACGTTGGAAAAAGTGGCAAAACGTCACTTTTCCCTGTTCTGCCCGAATTTCAGCAGAAAACAAATATGCGTTGCACTTCAGTCTTTGCTGGTGGCGACAGAGCACGAAACTAAGCGTGAATAGCAGCTCTGGAGAGCTTGAGAGAAGAGCTTTCCAACGCACCCTCAAACGCTGAAAACGGCTTTCGTTTATAGCCAGGGCAAGCTCGTGCCGACGGGGAGGTGGTGGCTGACGCGATTTTCGTCTGCGGCTCCTCCACGTCCGTGCGGCTTCTAGGAAGTTGCACGGACAGGGGCAGCGGTGGCGCACGCTGCCGTTCTTGCTGCTGCTACTGCTGCCGTCAAGCTTGACGGCAACGGCCTCAAGCCACTTTGGCGGCTACTGTTGCTGATGTTTCTGATGCCGCCGCCGATGTTGCTGCTATGGTCAAAACTGCCAGCACTGTTGCTGCGTTGCTGGACAGCTGCTGTGGCGCTGGTGCGCTAGCGTGCTGCTACACTGCTGCACCCCTCCTGCACGACTCCTCCGTCATGCAGGTGTTGCGGCCTACGCCTTGCAATGGCGCAGGTTAGTGGGTCCTCCTAGGACCTGTCGCTGTTGCTGTGTGCTGTTGCCGCCGCTGCTGCTCACTGCTGCTGCGATTGCTGCATCTCTGCTGTGCAGCACAACAAGCTCTGGCTTGTCGCTCTGATACCATAAGAAGATGCATAAAAGCTTCCTAGCCACACTCCCGTTGACCAGGCGTCAATGCTTAATCAGACGATGACGACAGTGACAAGTCGTGCATGTAACGGCAAGGGTTTGGCTAGGGGACACAAGGCAAAGTGTTTGAATGCTTCATAAGCATTTGCAGAGAGAGATAACAAATGACAGGTCCATGGCATAAATACCTGCCGCGGCGCACTGCGGGTGTCGCACGCGGCGGTCCAAGAGCTGTCCTAAAACCGGCCCAAAACCACTGTTTTGGCCGTAACTCTGCACACACACATGTCAGAATGCTGTGCCGTCTGAACCTAGACGTGTAGAATCTCAAGCCAGACGCTACGACTAGTCACACACACAAGTCCGGCATCAATCTGTGGAAGGACAATGCAAAACATGCAAATCGGCCTCAAGAGCCTGTCCACCGAGAAAACTCTAGCGTCTGCAGAAAAGCTGCAGAGTACCCCAGCAAGCACCCAGGACGTCATGGCAGCCGCCTGGTGGCTGCTTGGGGGTGAATCCACCAACCATCAGTACTCCGGCGCCAGCTGGGTCCGCATCAAGGATCTGCACAAGCATGGACACGGCCGAGTGGTCACAGTAAGATGTACAAACAGACCGAAACAGAAGAACTGCAGGAGATCCAGCGCCCAGAGCTCTCGAACGGTCGTTGTCAGCTCCAGGTTGGTATTCCGCCACCACATGACGCAGCGGTGCCACCAGGGTTTGCATCAGGGATCTGCACGAGTATGGACACGGCCGAGTACTCTAAAAACTGTACAGGTCGACCGGAACGTCACAAATCACAACACTCCCCATGACCCAATGGTATGGATGTCCATACGTGTGCAGTACTGAGACGAGTACAACAACTGGTACAAAGACAAATGTGACACGGACTCAGTCACATCCTACACTCAACCACTCTCAGGTAAGGGGCAATGTCCAACTGAAAGAATGATCACCAAGAACTTTCCATGTGCTAGTACCTTTGTCAAGAAGTCAGCATGCTGCATGTCAGTGGCAACCCAAATGACGGAGATCACATGTCACTCCACCAGATCACGCACAAAGTGATGCTCAACCGCAATGTGTTTTGTGCAAGCATGGAAGACACCAGAGTTACCCGCAATGGCAAGAACACTCTGGTTATCGCAACGAAGCACAATGGCGGGTATTGACTTGCCAAGTTCAAGAAACAGGCGCTACAGCCATACCGCCTCAGGAGCCCTTGCACTCAGAGCAACGTAATTTGCCTATGATGAGGTACGTGCAATGCAGCCCTGCTTCCCACTGTGCCAGGACACAACGGTCCTACCAAGCAGGAAGACGTAACCTGTGTGAGTGCGTCCATCTGGGCTCCAGGCCCAGTCGCTGTCGGTGTAGCCGTCAAGGACCACCAAACACTGCCGACGAAAGCAGAGTCCGCGGTACGGTGTGGAGAACACGTACCGCACCACTCGCTCAGCCGCGTGAAGGACTCTAGCGCATGGAGCCTGCGAAAACTGGACAAGGAGGTTGACGGTAAATGCGGTGTCAGGATGTGTGGTAATGGCCAGGTACATCAGAGATCCGATGAGACGGAGGTACTTGGTCACATCCGCTGTCTCTCCCAGCTGTGTGGGATCCTCCACCTTCATGGTATCCTGCCCGTGAGAGGTGTGGAAGTCGTGGGCACTGCGCCAAGAAGGACGCTAAAGCGCTCCCCCACAACATGTGCGTATCGGGCCTGATGCAGCAGTAGAGTACGACGTCTGCGGTCTCGCACGATCTCCATGCGAAGAAACACCGCTTTAGGACGAAGGTCTTTCATCCTGTAGGTGGTCTTGAGGACAACCTTGGCCTCCTTCACGGCCTCCATGGAAGGAGACGCAATCAAAAGGTCATCGACATAGACCAGGATGGCGGTGAATTGCTCAGGCGTCTGTTGGATAAAGAAAGAGGGATATGCCTTGCTCTGTACATATCCCGCACGCGTCAGGGTGCTAGTGATCTCCTGGTTCCAACACCGAGGAGATTGCCGGAGGCCATACAAGGACTTGCGCAAGCGCCAGACCTTGTCATTGTCCACAAGTCGTGTGGCTGAGCCACGTAAATCTCCTCATCCAGAGAGCCATGGAGGAACACATTGCTCACATCCATCTGGTGTAGTTCCCAGTCATGCTGAGCCCTTTGACATAGTGGCTCAACATGAATGGGAACTGCATGACTCGGAACCGCCAGGCTCAAGGGAGTAGCCCGGGCTCAAAGGACGCACCTCAGGCTTAAGAAGGGGCACAATTGTAGCTAGGGAGGGCTGAGGCAAGGGAGCTGGTGATGTAGTGCGAGATGCGGGTGTGGGTGACATGCGATCGGTGTGACAGTAGGAGCAGGTGAGGCAGGTCCACGCGCAGAGGCAGGACTGTCTACGCACACAGGTACGGTCACAGGAGTACGCACAGGTACAGAATCATGGGTATCTATGGTGCGCGAGGGGACAGGGGTAGAAGCCGGTGGTGCTGGAGAGATCTCTGGATCGACATCGATGATCACTGGGTCATCAAGAGCTGGAGAAGTGGAGGGAGCTCGAACAGACACACTAGCCTGGCGAGCGGTGCTCGCAGGCACAGACTCCCCCATCCGTCTAGAAACCTTAAACGTGGGAATGTGTGTGATGGATAATGATGTGATTGAAGTCAGATCACTATAGCTGAGGGACTCAAAGAAGAGCGCGTCGCGGGACTCAACAATGTGACGATGAGCTGGGTCCCAAAAACGACATGCCTTCGACCGCGGGGAGATGCCGACGAAGGAAAACAAGAGACCCCGCAGTGAGACCTTGGACCCCTGCTGGTCCTCGGTGTACCACACAGAAGCAAATGATCCCCAGTCAGCACGGTGGCCAAACCAGAGCTCATACGGTGTGACGTGGTCTGGAAGAGGACCGTGCGGAAGGCGGTTCGAGACCCAAGTCATGTAGGCGAAGCTTTCAAACCAGAGCATGTCAGCACGGTGGCCAAACCAGAGCTCATACGGTGTGACGTGGTCTGGAAGAGGACCGTGCGGAAGGCGGTTCGAGACCCAAGTCATGTAGGCAAAGCTTTCAAAGGCAAAGGACTCCGGAAGACCGCACTTAGACCGCATAGCGCAAACCGCATCCTCCATGGTGCAGTTCCAGTGCTCAGAAATACCGTTCTACTAAGGAGTAGCAAGAGCGAAGACCTGGTGAATAATCCCGTGCTCACCAAAGAAGCTGTCCATCTCGCCAAGAAACTCGCCGTCGCGATCCTAGCGGAAAGTGTGCAGCGTGTGGCGGGACTGACGCTTAGCCATCACTAGCCAGAGGTGAACCGTGAGAGCGGCGTCACTCTTTGGGCGCAGGTTGTAGATTCACCGCATCCGAATGAAGTCATCAGTCAGGGTCAGGACGTATCGACCCCAATCGGACAGAGACTCGACAGGTAGGGGACCAAGAAGGTCCGAATGGACTAACTCAAGAGGGCGAAGTGCGCGTGAACGGTAGTCAGGGTAGGTGCAATGATGCATCTTACCCTGAGCACAAAAGAGACAGTCGGTCTTGGGCGGTTCCTCAAAAGAAGTCACGTCAAGACGAAGAGCGGGCTGTGTCCGAATGAGCTTCGACATAGTGTCGGAGCCTACATGAAACGTGCGGCGATGAAGCAATTGCTGGTTCTCAGGAGATAGAACACCAATGAAAAAAACACGAGCGGAAGAGGAGGGGGAGCAATGAGCAGAAGTCCGAGAGACACGATAGAGGTCATCCATAACAGAGGTACGAAGAACAACGCTATGAGTGTCAATGGCAGTCAGAGTCGCGGACTCTGCAGTGTGCTCCATAGATAGTCTCATCAGTGTGCAAGCACGTACAGGAAGCAAACTGAGCTCAAGGTCAGGCACAAAGAGAACCTCAGAAAGATACAGGGGGACAGACGGACCATCAAAACATACGACCCCAATACCATGGACTGGCAAGGACTGACAAGAGCTTGTGCGGGCAGAACGAACAGACGCAACAGGGCCAAGAACAACGAAATTAATACAACGACAGGCTTTGTGATGAGTGGCACCGGAGTCGATGATCCAAGTGCCATCGCAATCACGACAAGAGGATGCCACTGCACAACTGGCAATGGAACACTCAGCCTCAGACGGACACTGAGCAACAGGTGGGAAGGAACGACAAAGGGCACAAAGGTGAGACTCATGAATCCAATCGTCTAGTCAGGGCCATCATCATCACATGTCGACTGTGCCCCCCCACACAAGTCATCCTGAGCCACAAGAACAGACAAACAGATAGTGTGTAAACCAACCGGCTGTGACAGCACACTCGCACCTCCCTGAAAGCGAAGTGCGGGAAGTCATTGGAGCTCGGCAATGGTGCAGTCACATGGGTCAGGGTTGCTGCCGGCCGCCGGTGGTGAGGCGAAAACTACTACGGTCATGGTCGCTGCGCGCTCGGAGGATGTGCTGCTCTACGTAGATCGCAGTGCGTGCGTAGCCTAGAGCGCACGAGTAATGCGCACCCAGGCGAGCGGCTATTGGCACTCTGTGTAGCGATGGGTGCCTCCATAGTTGTAGTAGTGAACGGAGCGGCGAGTGCTACTACCCGATGACGGCTGTTGCTGCGATTGCTGCTGGCTGAAGCCGCGTCTCTGTCGTCCCTTCTTCCCCTGTGCTATTTCCACGACACCCTGTCTCTGAGTCGATGTAATCGGGGAGGAAGGGGAGGAGGTGGACGTGTCAGAGGATGGAGAAGGAGTCTGTAGAAGGGGCGTCGGTGGTGATGCAATGAGTGCGGCAGCAATGGAGGTCGCCTGATGAGCCACTACAGCCTCACGGGCAGAAATCACCTGGAGGAAGAGCTGGTGCACCCAAGGAAGAAGCTGTAGTAAAGCCAAAAGAAGGCTCGAGCACGGCGTCGCTGTACCTTGTGAAGATGTGTGTGTGCTCAAGGCAAACCCCGAGCATGATCGTGCGGAGCGCCCACAGCTGTGTACCTCCTAAGGTCCCAAGGCGGGTGTAAATGTGCATGGCACATTGCCAATAGTCGGCTGTAGGCTCAGCAGGCCTCTGACAAAGGGAGTAAAAGACTCGGATGTACGCGGCGCGGGTGACGTGCGTCTCTATAGCAAGTAGGGACAATGCTAGGTCTTAGCCCCACCGTGGATCAATGCCGGTGCCTGTGCCCGCCTTGCCAAGGAACGAGCGAAAGTCGACGATGGTCTTGTGCAGCATGGCATAGAGAAGTCCGCGCATCGCCCTAGCCGTTGTCAGGACCTGAGCTTGGTCCGTAGTCTGATATGGACTGCGGTAGTAGGGCCACACGCCCTCAGAAGTGGCCTAGACCTGAAAGAGGATCTCCCAGCAGTCAAAGTTGTCCTTGCTGACATACCGTGAGGGCGACGTCTCGAAGTACTTGGGTTGCCACTCCGTAGGGAGAGCAACCACAAGCTGGGAAGGACGAGAGATGGGAAAGACGATGGGAAGAGGGAAGTCGCTGGGGTAGAGGTCTGGCAATGAACAAAACTCCAGAAAGCGGGTTGTGTGTGGAAGCCGAGGGCTCGTCTGAAGCTGGCGGAAATGCTCTTGAAGCACACGAATCTTGCACTCGGGGGAGTTGCCCTCCATGCCTGGCATGTCTGAATCCTCATCCCAAGGATCAAGAGGTGGCGGGTCGGCTCCAGCTGCTGCCTCTGTTGCTAAAGATGACTACTGCGTAGAGGGTGCGACCCCGGCTGCTCCCTCAGAAGTCTGTGATGGAGTCATGGAATGTCCTCGAGGAAGCTACGTGAGTGTTTGGATGGCGTCATTCTGCTCCTGCTGTAGGTGGCGCATCTCGTCTTGCTGGCTCCACAGGTCCATAATAGCCCACGAATGTGGGCTCATGACCCCTGAGGAGGAAGAAGAGGGATCTAGTATCCTTTTCCCTTCTCGCCAGATGGAGCCATGGCGCCGCTCATGTGGTCGAATTGCACAAACGTGAGGGTTTCTCGAGAAGTTGAAACGCTGGCAACTTTTCACCCTCCGACCAAAAATTTCACTAAGGCAAGTGCTGACGTTAGCAAGAAGTTGCTGACGTCAGCAAAACCTGATGACATCAACAAGTAAAAATGCTAATGTCAGCTAGCCTTCCTTTTTTCGTTTCGGTCAACCTTCACGGTTTGTGCGCGAGCAGGCGGCAGCTCCGCAGCAGCCGCGCGGATGCGGAGCGGAAGCCGCTGCGCAGCTTTTGCTCAGCTGCTGCTGCTGTTGTGGCATTATTTACAACAACAACCACGCTGCTGCGTGTGGGGCAGCCGCCTGGCGGCTGCGTGTGGGGCCGTGGCAGCAGCTACGCGCTGCTGCTGCTGGTGCGTGCTGTGGCTGCTACACGCTATTGCCGCCGCCGCGCACTGCTGGTGCTACTACTACGCTACTACTGCCGCCGCTACTGCTCCCACTCCTACTTTGCTGCTGCTGTACTGCTGTCACCGCTGTTGGTACACTGATACTGTGCTCTTGCCGCTGCATGCTACTGCTGTGCTACTGCCGCCACGCGCTACTGTTGCCGCTTGGCGCTGCTGCCATTATTGTTGCCGCCCTGCTGCTGCTCACTGATGTTGCTGCTGCATGTGCCAATGTCTGCAGCTACTAGCAACTGTAGTCTACTGTAGCTGTCTCTTGCTGCCGCTAGGAGCTACTGCTGATGCAATCTCACGTAATGATGGTGAGCAACGTCGACGGCGATCCGCTGTCGTCGTCGATAGGTCCATGTGGATCTGCTACAATGGTGACTCTCACTAATGCTGCGTTTCTGCTACGTTTCTGCCACGTAGCTCGATGATAACTGTCTCACCGTTTTGATACCATGATAAGATGCATGGAAGCTTCCTAGCAACACAGCCACTGACTAGGCGTCAATGCCTGGTCAGATGGTGACGACAGTCACAAGGCGTGCACACAACGGCAAGGGTCTGGCTAGGAGACACAAGGCAAAGTGTCAGAGAGCTTCAATAGCATTTGTAGAGAGGAATGACACATGACAGATCCATGGCATAAGTACTTGCCGCACCGCACGGAGGGTGTCGCTCGCGACAGTGTAATGTTTGTGTTAAACCGGTCCAAAACCATTGCTTTGGCCGTAAATCTGCGTAGACATATCAGAATGCTATGCCGTATGAACTTAGATGTGCAGAATCAAAAGCTGGACGCTACGACTGGTCACATGCATGCATCAGGCATCAAACGGTGGATACACAATACAAGAACATGAAAATCGGGCCCACATCTCGTCCATCGATAAACTTCTGTGTGCTCTAGAAAAACTGCAGGAGGTCCCGGGTAGCGCCCAGAGCTCAAGATCGGTTGTCGGTCGACTCCACGCTGGTAGTCCGCCACCACATGACGCAGCGGTGCCACCAGGGTCCGCATCAGGGATCTGCACGAGTATGGACACAGCGAAGTGGTCACAGTAAACTGTATAGGTCGACCGGAACGTCACAAATCACAACAGTAATGCCCCATGTCTTGCTTCACATGCTACAGCAACCACATCGTGTTAAGGGGACCAAAAGGATAATTGCGTTAACCCTCTTCTCACATGATGAAAACCTACATGAAGAATCTCTCACACTCCATCAACAGCAACAGTTTCCTCAACGGTGACTCGCGGCCACATGATGTCTCTCCTTTTTCAATGAACTATTGCTTACGGGAGCTTTGGCCCTTAAGCACTTTAGGATCTGAGGGTCACATCCAAATTTATTGTAGCAATGGAGAATTGGACTGCTGTGGTAAGCCTAGTTCTGAACCTTAGGGGGCCACCCAACTAGGATTGTCCTGTGTTTATGTAACGCGGTACCCCTTTCTTCTGTTAGCTACTAAGCTAACCACCTCCGGCAGAGAAGCCGCGAAACCGAAAAGCTCACAAAGGTTCTTACACCTTCTTCCTTTGCAGGTATGTGTCATGCACCCCAAACTTAATCAGGCATACACTTCACCTTCAAGAGTACTAACGCCTTAGCATTACATCTCAAGAAGAGCTCAAGTCATCAATACGCAAGAGAGCATCAAGCAAGGGTTGATTGATCAGCATGCAAGACAAGTCCTTTTATAGCTGTCTGTCCAGTCCTAGAACTCAAAAGCACATTCCTGGGAAGTGGCCTGAACCAGCCACGTCACCAATAGACTTGCACTGTGGGCTTGACACATAAGCATCCTAGTGTCAAGGTGACAGACCAACCATGTAGCGTCCAAGAAGCTACGGACTTTCTTTCTTGGAAGCTTCCACAGCAAACAAGATATGCATGGGGCCAGGATCGACCTCATGACCTCTCACTTGGCCAAATCAACAAAATGGCCAAGGTAACCACTCACCCACATGGTGTACTCACAGGTCATATCTCACAAGAGACAGAGCATAGTTGAGTCACACTACAACGGATCTAGGGGTCATACCTCCACAAGGGGCAGAGCATTCCTGATCCGTCCTACAACACTGAACAAGGGGCATAAATATTCAACAAATCTCTCCCTTGCACCTTGCGTCAGTGACCATCATCATTCGTCATCACTTGCGTTGACCATGCCAATACCTTGCCTGCCCGCCTGGTGGAGATCCTTGTCCAGTGGCTTTGTAAGCATGTCAGCCCGGTTGAGCTTGGTACCGACATACTCGAGCTCCACGGTCTGCTTGTAGACCAAGTCTCGAGCGTAGTGGTAGCGGATCTCGATGTGCTTTGTGCGCCTCGACAGGACGGGGTTCTTTGACATGTCAATGGCGCTCATGTTGTCAATCTTGATGACCGTCGCCGTTGCTTGTGGTGCCTTCATCTCAGATAGCAAGCTTCGTAGCCACTGCATCTCTTTACACACCTCAGCCAAGGCGATGTACTCAGCTTCAGCTGTTGACAGAGAGACACATTCTTGCTTGCGACTTGCCCAACTGACTGCACCTCCATTCAACATACACACAAAGCCGGAGGTAGATTTTCTGTCATCAATATTCCCTCCCCAATCAGCATCAGTGTAGCACATGAGACGGAGTGATGCGGATCCAGCAATGCCTCCAAACTGGAGGCCTACGTGGCGCGTCCCCTGAAGGTAGCGCATGATGCGCTTCACGGCCTGCCAGTGAAGTGGACCGGGATTGGCCACAAACCGACTCACCTGCCCAACAGCATGGGCTATATCTGGTCGGGTGGCGACCATGGCATACATCAAACTGCCCACCGCAGACTGATATGGGATGCCAAGCATGTCAGTTTTCTCCGCTTCGTTGGATGGGGACATGGAGGTGGAGAGTTTGCACTCCGAGCTCATGGGTGTGCTGGCAGGTTTGCAATCTGCCATGTCGTATCGTTTGAGGATGGAGTCGATGTATTTTGTCTGGTTCAGGCTGATTGTACCTGCTGCTCTGTCGCGCTTGATGGCAATTCCAAGATAGAAGTCAAGAGGACCCATGTCCTTCATCTCGAATCTGCTACTCAGCTGCCCCTTGAGATCGTCTAGCAGCTGCGTTGAAGAGGAGCATAGAATCAGGTCATCAACGTACAAGGCGA
>SZWC01003529.1:159780-180168 GCA_023375785.1 Penium margaritaceum
TCTACATTCATGTATCTATGCAGGAGAGGAAAACTACGTGGCTGCCATGCAAACCAAGTGGTACTATGAGGCAAGGGCATGCACCATAGCATTCGGCTTGTGTCGATAGGTCAGACAGCAACTCACTGAAGTATTTTATGTGGAATACATTTGCAAAAAGTGTACTATGGTTGCATGTCATCATACACTTCAAGATTACATGCATAATTCTTTTTCATTGATTGTTGTGGCAAGTTGCCAACTGTTATTCCTGCTAGGATTATGCTATTGGATTTTTCCAGCAGTAGTAGCTTGAAAAAAAATTCCGGAGGTCTGGCTCCACCCCAGGGGTGGCGGCGGTTACACCTCATGCTTGATGCATGAATTTGGACTCGCTTCACTGAGAAACCTAAATCATCCCTCCACCCAACTACTCCATACTCGTCTCACAAATTTCTAAGTGAGATTCGCAAAATCCATGGTATCACTTACACAGTTGCTCCCTTGTTATATCTCCCTTGCACATTTCCACTACCTACTCATATCAGAGCAGTGAGGGACGAGATATTTACTCTGTCCCACCATCCTTTGCCTTGGTGAAGCACCGAATCCTGGGATCCATTCTTCCACGCACACTACCCTATTGCAATCTGTGACGACTGCACTCTTCAGCAATATTCTATCACACAGGGCATCCTTGTCCCATCCGTCGTGCTCTCCATGGCCACATAGTCCATGGAGAAGGGAAGCAAGGCAAAGGGAGGATCGGGGCACCCCCTTGGCATGCAATTGTTCCTTGTATGCACCAGGCAATCATGCCCCCCTTGCCGGCCTCCACTTTGTCTCTTACGATGAAGGAGCAAATCTCCGCTAACACCTTGACCGGGCGGTTTTGCAAGTCTTTGGCAGCTCGCATTCTGCTGCTGCCCACTCTCTTAGCTGCACCAGCCATAGAAGCAACCGCAGCAGAATTTACTACAATAGAGGCGGCCACAACTGTGGTTTCGTTGGACTGGGTGTTTATGGTCCTACCGTCCCTTATTCTCATGCTCAAACATTTACCGCCACATTAAAGACAACAGCTGCAGCCGCGACCATAGCTGCAGGCACCGTTGAGCCTGATCTGGTGGCATCTGTCTGAACATGAACTCTCACCGTAGCAGAACATGATGTTGCATCACCACCTTCCACCTCATTATCACCCTAAGTCACAGCATTGGCCAGAAGCATCAGCAGCGGCAGCCACTAGCTACTACATCCGTACCTGGAACATTTAATCTCAGGTCTGCAACCTCTTCCGTGTAGCCAAATTAACAGAAACAACTACATCAGTGGAGGCAACAGCAACCAGCACGTGCCTCATTGCAATTGTACTCAAGCCACTGTAGTTACTTTGGCCACGGCGTCCTTGTACTGGTGGAATTGCCTCTGTCACCGCCACCACTATGGCATCGTTGCCTGAATCACATCCAATCTGCTCTCCATCAGATGAGGAGGAGGCAGCCATCAACAAGTCCTATGTAACATGGAGGAGCAGTGGCGTGATGAACTTTGTGGTTATTGGTTCATGCCTCATATGCAGGTGCCTGTCAAGCATGACTTTGACAAGGCCACCGCACAATACAAGCACAAACAAGATCATTTTCGCTACAAAGTCTACACGACTGACCATGTTTCAACGAGGCGCTTTGACGGTATCCTGACAACCAACCTTATGTATAGACTGTTGGTAAGAGACCTTTCTATTCCTGCTACTCCCTCTGTAACAACAGAGGGAGCAGCACAGATGCTAACACCCGTAGCCGCAATCTCATCAGTTAGAATACCAGCAGCCACAGCCTACATCCTCAGCAGGCTAGGTTCATGTCAACCCCTCAGCGCGCAAGGGCTTGGCAGCTGCTGAGGTTGATAGTCTTTCCTGTGCTGTCCTTGGCATAGCAGGAGCTGCTACTGCCAAATTTTCAACCATTGCTAGAGTTTCGTGTACCCTCACAAATACTCTTGGCGGACATGCCAAGGACAAGTTCACCCAGGTTGCATCCACATTCGGCCCACTTGTTGTTGCAATAGTGAATGTGGTCACTCAAATCTCAGAAGCACTAGGTGCGACATCAGGATGGCTCTCCTGGCATACCCTGAACTGCCTAAGTGTCCACGGCTACTTGGTGCAAAGAGACTTCCAAGGGAGGTGTGTGCTTTGGGTCGCCACAACACCAAGGGAGCAGAATTATGGCAGAATGCAGATTGCGGAAATTGAGAAAGGCTGCGAATCATTAATGGTTAGTTATTTTGGTGAGATTAGATCAGATTCTTATAGCCTGTGACCTGAGCTTTCCAGCACATCCAAGCACGCCCAAAACGGAGCAGTACAGCCCCTGCTACGCCCATCCAAGCAACCCTTGGTGGAGCCGCCTTTGGCTGCCGCCGACGCGAGTCGTCTCCGACACGAGCCGATGACGGCTCGAAGCGCCTTTCCTTGCTTGACAAGTCAAAAGGGCGGCTCACCCTGGTCCAGGAGACCTCCCTGGTTGCTTCCTCTAGGGCCTTGGGGTCTATGGAGCCAGTTGGAGCTGAACGCGGACCACCGGTGGTGGAGTATCCCGTCACCCCGGACGGGTACCAGATTCCACCCGCTGCACCACCCGAACTTTGGGTAGGGCTAACTCTCTGAATTCTCAACCAAATCGAGCAATTGAAAGCTTGAAATCGTATGGAAAAATCCAAGGAGTCCAAATCTGCAATCAGATTGGACATCCAACCACTCTCTAGTGGTCTTACCAGGAAAATGGCAAACGGCATCCATGGCAGGGGCACTTAGTAACAATCTCCCCCGTGCACCTTCAATGCCGGATGCCTCATGCTCACTCTTTACTCGTTCGCTCCTGCGCCTTCAAGTCCTTCACAACTTGTCAAACCAAGCCCTGAAAGGCTGATGAAATGCCGATCCTGGGGCTGCGCCTTGGTCACGCAATCTGCGAGCATGTGCTTTGTGCTGCAAAGCTGCAGCACAACCTGTCCTTTCTCCACCATGTCGCGCGAGTAGTGGTAGCGCACGTCGATGTGCTTCGTCCTCCTGTGCTGCGTCGGGTTGTTGGCCAGCAAGATAGAGCCGGTGTTTTCCTCTTGAACCACCATAGGCTCCTGCTGCGGCACGCCCAGCTCCCCCAGCAATCTGCGGAGCCATACCGCTTCCTTGACCGCCACGGCCAGAGCGACGTACTCCGCCTCCACTGTGGAGGTGGCAACGTAGTCCTGCTTCTTGCTGCACCACGAGACCGCTGCACCTGCGAGGAAGAATACATAGCCAGAAGTGGAATTCCTCTTATCCACATCGCCGGCGTAGTCGGCGTCATTGTAGCAGACCAGCCGCAAGGGGTCTGACCTCCCCTTTCCGTCGTACTTCAGGCGCACATGTCGCGTTGCCTGCAAGTACCGGAGGATGTGTTTTGCCGCCTGCCAATGTAGTGGCCCAGGGTTGGCCACATACCTGCTCACCTGACCCACCGCGTAGGCCAAGTCCGGCCGAGTCGCCACCATGGCATACATGAGGCTGTCCACCACAGATTGGTAGGGCACCTCAGCCATGTTGTCCTCCTCCTCTTTGGTTTGTGGCGCCATCGCCGCACTCAGCTCACAGCTTGTGGAGACCGGAATGTCCACTGGTTTGCAGTCCTCCATGCCATACCGCTTCAACACCTCGGCCACATGCTTGGCCTGCCCCAACTCAAGCGTGCGCACCCTCCGGTTGCGCATGATGCTCACCCCGAGGTAGTACTCCAGCTTCCCCATGTCTGTCATCTTAAATCTGCTGCTCAGCTGCTCCTTGAGCTGCTACAAAGCAGCCAGATCTGATGAACACAGGATCAGATCGTCCACGTAGAGTGCGACAATCTGATGGAGTCCCTTGCTACGCCGCACGTACACGATGTGGTCTGACTCACAGCGTTTGAAGCCAAGCTCCGCCATGTAGCTATCCATCTGCTGGTACCAGCACCTGGGCGCCTGTTTTAGCTCGAAAAAGGCCTTCCGCAACTTGCACACCTTGCCATCCGGTGCATCCACCCCCTCCGGCACCTCAAGGTAGATCTCCTTGTCGATGATGCCGTTCAGGAATACCGTCTTGACATCCATTTGGTGGATCTCCATGTCCTTTGCGGCTACCACCGCGAGGATTGTCCGGATGCTTGTGAACTTGGCAACGGGTGCGAACGTCTCATCATAGTGTTTGCCTTTTCGCTCCGCGTACCCCTTCGCCACTAGCCGCGCCTTATAATTCTCCACCTTGCTGTCCTTGGTGAGGTTCACCTTGAACACCCACTTAAAGCTGATCACCTTCGCCCCCTCAGGCAGATCCACCAGCTCCCAAGTGCCGTTCTCAGCAAGGGACGCAAGTTCAGATTTTATTGCTTCGCCCCACTGCTGTCCGTCAGGCCGTGCAAGCGCCTCTTGCACAGTTGTCGGCTCCTTTGTGGCTGCCATCATGCACTACGCCATGCCGACCCAGCGGCCCGTGCTTGCGTCATATCGCTTCGCCGCATTCCGCCACCTCCGACTGCGACGCGGCGACCTTGGTGACGCTGGCTGGTGGTCTTGCTGCTACTCTGCTGCAACGTTGTCCTCGGCTGCGGGCTCCCCCACATCGGCTGCTGCGTCCTGCGCTGCAGCGGCACTTGCACCTGCTGCATTGCCCTGCTGCGCTCCAGCACCGTCATCCTCCAAAGACCCGTCATTGACCTCTGCAGCCGCCGGCTCCTCCTCACGTTCAAGGAGTTGGAACCACTCCCCCTGCTTTGGAGAGTGCGCTGCGTCAATGTTGTTGCTGCTGCAGTAGCTCTGCTGCTCATCAAACGTGACGTCGCGGCTGGTGATGACGTCCTGCGTCCGTGGTTCAAAGAGGCGGTATGCCTTGAGCGCACTCTCGTATCCGACGAACGCGCACACCTTTGCACGGGGGTCCAGTTTGGAGTCCTTTCATTGCGCGGCCTGCACCAACGCGTGCGCCTTGCACCGGAACACCTTCAGGTGCGCCATGCTTGATTTGTGCCCGCTCCAAGCCTCCTGTGGCGTCTTCCAGCCGCCCTTCCCCTTCAGCACTGCTGTTGGAGTGAGGTTGGTGATGTAGCACGCCGTACTCACGGCCTCGGCCCACAGGCTCCGTGGCAACTTTGCGTCCACGAGCATTGTCCGCGCCATGGTGAGTAGCGTCTGGTTCGCACGCTCCGCCACGCCATTAGATTGAGGCGTGTACGGAGTGGTCGGCTACCACTCAATGCCCTGCTCCTTCAACCACCCTCCGCAGCCCACGTACTCGCCGCCATTGTCGCTGCGTAGCGCACTGACCTTGCGGCCAGTCTGCCTCTCCACCGCTGTGACGTACTTCTTCAGCCGGTCCAGCACATCGCTCTTTTGCTTCATGAAGTAGACGTAGATTTTTCTGCTGCAATCGTCGATGAAGGTGACGAAGTACCGCGTGCCCCCAATGGACGGCGTCTTGATCGGTCCGTACACATCACTGTGCACGATCTCAAGCAGGTTCTCGGCCCGCCGCTGTCTTTCTTCAAACGGCTTGCACTTTGCCTTGCCCACGATGTAAGGCTCGCACTTGTGCTCTGCGGAATCTGCTGTTGTGTCTGCTGCACCGGTGATGTTGAGGCCGCGAACCATGTCGCGCTTTGCCATCTCCTGTACGACTGCAGGCGACGAGTGCCCCAGCCGCCGATGCCACAGCTGCAGGTCTGCTCCCCCGCCTTTTGTGAGGTTTACAATGCGTGTTGGCGGGTCTGCTGCGTCCGATGCCGAGGGGATGACCTTGGTCTCAACAATGTATAGGCCTCCTTCGCGCTTTGCCTCAAGCACGACCTCACCGCCGTCCATCCGCACGACTGCACCTTTCCTGCGGAAGAGGACTTAATACCCCTTGTCTGTCAAGCGGCTCACACTCAAAATGTCAGCCAGGCCGGGGACATGTTACACATTTTGGATAACACATTGCGTCTTTTTACCACCAACCACCACCTCTATGTCCACATCACCTTGGCCGGCCGCAGGTTCGACCTTGTCGTTGGCGGTCACCATGGACTTGGCAGATTTGGTGTAGTTGATGAACCCCACCTTCTTGACTTGGGTATGATCCTCCGCACCTGAGTCGAGGCACCGCCGGTTGGCGCCCTTCACGTCGTGGTTCTTCGTGCCGTTGAGGAGCGCCTTTTTGCCTTTGGCGCCTTTGCCTCCGGCCTGCACCTCCTCTGGGCACTCCTTGGCCCAATGGCCCTCCTTGCCACAGTTATGGCATGCACCCCTCTTGGCGCCCTTCTTGCCGCCGCCCTTACCGCCACCTCGCTTGCCGCTGTTGTTGCTACCCTGCGTTTTGGTGACCAGGGTAGTTGAGGATGACGAGGTCTTGCCACCGCTCCGACGGTGTACCTCGTTGCGGATGCACTCGACGACTGCGCCGTAGGTGAGTTTATCCTCCTCCCAACCTGCCAACAGTGTGATGAGAGGATCCCAACTGTCGGGTAGAGCCATGAGGAGTGCCATCGCCTGCATCTTCGTGTCAATCTTCCATCCCACATCATTGCATTGTGAGGCAAGAGACTAGATCTGTTGCATGGCAGAAATGACGTCCTCACCCTCCTCGATCCTCACCATCAAGAGTCGCTTCATTGCAAAGATCTTGTTGGCTAGGGATGTTGATTGGTGGATGGAGCAAAGCTTCTTCCATGCGTTGACTGCAAGCTCGCAGCCATGGATATAGCCCCACTGAGATTCATGCAGCGCTGACAATAGGATCATCAGCGCCTCCGTGTTTTTCCTCGCGAAGGCCGTCTTCTCCTCGTCCGTTGCGCTCGCAAGTTGAACCTCCGTGCCCTTCATGAGCTCCAGCAGTCCCTTGTGCGCGAGGTAGATCTCAAAATGCCATTGCCACAGCCCAAAGCCTGGGCCGCCCATGTACTTTTGGATGGGCAAGGACTCTGTCTTCTGCGCCATGTTGAACTTCTGCAATGGACAGTCTCAAAGTGCGAAGGCGATGTCGCCCGGAGCGACACTCCCGTGCGTTGCGGAAGCCGTGAACGTCTTGGTAGACAGGTCAGGGCCGTGGGCCCATAACCCTTATTTCAGGATGGCTGTCATGACGTACCCTGAACTGCATAAATATCCATGGCTACTTAGTGCAAAGAGACTTCCAAGGGAGGTGTGTGCTTTGGGTCGCCACAACACCAAGGGAGCAGAATTCTGGCAGAATGCAAATTGTGGAAACTGAGAAAGGCTGCGAATTATTAATGATTAGTTATTTTGGTGAGATTACATCAGATTATTATAGCCTGTGACCTGAGCTTTCCAACGCATCCAAGCACGCCCAAAACGGAGCAGTATAGCCCCTGCTACGCCCATCCAAGCAACCCTTGGTTGAGCCGCCTTTGGCTGCCCCCGACGCGAGTCGTCTCCGACACGAGCCGACGACGGCTCGAAGCGCCTTTCCTTGATTGACAAGTCAAAAGGGCGGCTCGCCCTGGTCCAGAGGACCTCCCTGGTTGCTTCCTCTAGGGCCTTGGGGTCTATGGAGCCAGTTGGAGCTGAACACGGACCACCGGCGGTGGAGTATCCCGTCACCCCGGATAGGTACCAGATTCCACCCGCCACACGACCCGAACTTTGGGTAGGGCTAACTCTCTGAATTCTCAACCAAATCGAGCAACTAAAAGCTCAAAATCGTATGGATAAATCCAAGGAGTCCAAATCCGAAATCAGATTGGACATCCAACCACTCTCCAATGGTCGGACCAGGTAAACGGCAAACGACATCCATGGCAGGGGCACTTTTTAACATGCGGATGCCATTACAATCACAATATCCACATCTGCTGTCCAGTCCATCAAGGCTACCACTCTTTCCTCTGGCATCTTCAGAGGATCACCTGCCTCTCCCATCCCCACCCGCGTCTACACCCTTATCTCTGCCTGTGGAGCAGGGTGGCCGTCTCTACGGCTGCACTGATGGTGTTCTTGTACCTCGTTATCTCTACTACCTCATGGGTTCTTATGCTCATTGTATCTACTGTCACTGTGCTGCCACTGCTCTTTGTATCATTGCCATGTCCTCCACTCCGTACGCATACTCCTTGATTCTTTCTATCCTCTTGAGTGGATCTTGCACAATGTTGTGGCCTCTTTGTGCATGCTTCTGCAGATTCCAACAGCCCATACACCCTCTCTTCCATATTCTTATGCCCAGTTGGGTAAATGAAACCTTTCCAAAAACATTTCTCAAGACATCCCTGTTCCTTTTTTGCTTGGTGAATGCCTTATCATCATACCTGATCATGACGCAGCCATCACAGAGGTCGAAGAGCAGCTGCACCAGACCCGTCTAGCCCTAGAAAATGCCAAATCCCGGCAGCAGGAAGCTAATGTCTCCAAGGTTGAGTTTGTTGACTTGGTGTGCCCCTTGCCATGAGTGTCGTTGACTGTACTCCCTGGTTCGGCTACTCAGGAGTGGTTGAAAATATGATCTGATTTTAGATTTGGATTCCTTGGATTTTCAATGCAAGATCAAGCTTTGAATCGCTTGATTCGAGAGATTATTTGGAAAGTTAGCGGAGCCCAAAAATCGGGTGTTGGGCGGGTGGAATCTGGCACCCGCCATGGGTGGCGGGATATTCCACCACCAGTGATCCGAGTTCGTCTCCAACGAGCTCCAAATGGACCCGGGCATGAATGAAGTAACTATAAGGACCTCCTTGACCAGGATGAAACTCTCCTTGACTTTTGGGCGAGGAAGGGCGCTTTGACGAGTCATCATCGAAGCACCTACCAATGTGTAGCGAGCAAGGCAAGGTGGACAGCTCCACCAAGGGTTACTTTGACAGCCGTGGCAGGGGCTCTACTGCTCCGATTTGAGCGTGCTTGGATGAGTTGGAAGGCTTAGATCACAAGCCATAAGGATCTGATGTAATCTCACTATGCTAACTAACAAAAACGTATTTCAATTCAGTTCTACTGGATGTGACATATTCTTCCCTATCACATCCGTGATCCTTGTGCTCCACCCTCTTTGCCATTGTTCTCCATTGCCTTCCCCAAACATCGGTAGCGTGCATAAATGAAATCTAGGCATCCTGAGGGTGCCTTCAAACCCACTAGTGCCAACAAAGAGTTATGGGCCCACGTGCCTAGAAGGATCCTACCTCCGTTTCACGCTACCGCCGCGTGCCATGGCAACAACCGAGCAAGAGATCATTGGCGCCGTCTCCAAGTTTGACGGAAACAACTTCCCTTTGTGGAGGTGGCAGTTTGATTTGTACCTTGATGACAAAGGCGTGCTTGACCTGGTAAATGGTAAAGAGACTGCCCCTCCAAAAACCGCGACGCCGGATGAAGTGGACAAGTACAAGAAGCCCAACAAGAAGGCGCATGCTTTGTTAGTGCTAGCGCTGGCTCTGAGACAACGTGCACAGATTCAAGGATGCACGGAGACGGTGGAGGCCTAGAAGAATCTCCGTACCATATACTAGTCCACCAACCTTACTAACCAGCTCTTTGTCTTCAAGAGGCTTGTCACCCTTCGAGCCAATGAAGGCGACGACATCATGGAGATCCTGCAGTAAATCAATTCCCTTACTACCGAGTGTGTACCCATAGGATGGAAGGTCGACCCTTCGCTACAAGCCATGATCCTCCTCTTGGCCTTGCCAGAAACTTGGAGTCCCATGATCACCATCGTAGGTGGCTGGTCTGTCAATGAGCTCAAGTACCCGAAGGTGGCTGAGTACGTCCGCAATGAATGCATGCAACGTGGTGGGAGAGAGAGCGGGGCAACGCCAAGTTTTGCCTATGCCGTCCGCCCTCAAGGTGGAGGGGGAGGCAAGAAGGAGAAGGGTGCCAAGTAGGACACCAAGAAAGGTGAAAAGATGGGGGAGTGCTATGTGTGTGGCAAAGAAGGCCACTATACACACATCCATCCAAACAGGAAGTCGGACCAGCCGGGGAAGGCTGGAAAGAAGGAAGAACTCGCAATGATGGTGAAGGAGTCCGCCGATTTGACAAATCCAGGAGTCTCCGTGATTGACTCCAGATAGGGCTGCTATACGCAATGCAACCGTGCAACATTCGTCACCTATAGTGCCTCGGAGTGGCGCATGACGGTGGCCAACGGCAAAACCGAGGTGAATGCCGGTAAAGGCAACATTTGCATTGAGATGAATGTAGACGGGGAGGCTGTCACGAGCACAATTCATGACGTGCTCGACATGCCTAACTTTGGGGCAAATTTGCTGTCAGTGAGCAGCCTTACTGACAAGGGGCTCGAGGTGCTCTTCAACAAGAAGGAGGGCATCATCTGCAAGGAGGGGAACGACCAATTAATTGCACGGGGAAAGCGCAAGAACGACTTGGACCTGCTCCATGCAAAGGTCTTTGATAGGCGGGCGGGGCTCGAAGTTGCCCACCTTGTGAAGAAGGACGATGGAGACCTAGACCTGTGGCACAGCCGACTGTGTCACATCACTCCCTAAATTATGAGGGACATGGCGAAGAGAGAAATGGTGCGGGGTCTTGAGCTCAAGAGCCCTGAAGTAGCCAAGAATTCTGTGTGCAAGCCATGCGTGTTTGGCAAGGGGACATGGCAGTCGTTTGATGGCAAAGGGACGTGTGCATCAGCAAAGTTGGAGGTGGTTCACACAGTTATGTATGGGCCATTTGAGAGCTCCATCGGGGCCATTCGATTCTTTGTGACCTTCATCAATGATCACAGCCGCAAGCTCTACCTCTACATCATCAAGAGGAAGAGTGACATCGTGTCGTGCATGCAGGAGTTTGTGGCAGCAGTGGAGCGGCAAAAATGGTTGAAAGAGAAGGCATTTTGGAGCGACAACGACGACGAGTACGAGGGCTGCTCGGCATAGATGAAGAGCAAGGGGATTACGTGGCAGAAAACTATGCCATATTCTCTGCAACAGGGCGGCGTAGCTGAGAGGGAAAACCGCACCATCCTCAACTTGGTCCGGTCCATGTTGAGAGATGACAGCCTTACATAGCGGTACAAGGGCGAGGTGACACAGAAAGCAGCGTACATCATGAACCTGATGCCGACGAAGCCGCTAAAGGATGCGGAGTCCAACTTGTAGAAGAATCTAGAAGAAGTGTGGAGTCGGAGGAAGCCAACTGTGGCTCACCTCCACACATTCGGGTGTGTTGCACATGTTTTTGTGTAGGTACGAGAGGGGCGGGTGCAAGCTGGACCCATGGACTCGCCGGTACATCTTTGGCGGGTACAAGAGCAAAAGCAAGGCGTACAAGCTCTTTCACCCGCGGAGGCAACACATTGTGAAGAGTCATGACGTCACGTTTGACGAGGAAAACCATTGGACGGAAAAAGGATGCGGGTCTCTCCAAGCATGGGGAGTCGTTGCCTCTCCTCAAGGGGGAGACACCAGAAGACACAAAAGAGGGAGACGTCTGAGAAGCTCCAAGCGGCGAGAACCATCCAAGGGATGGGGGAGCGGCTGATTTGCATTCAGCCAAGTCAGACAATGATTCCAAAGGGCTAGTAGCAGTAGAGTTGAATGAGGAGGCAGGGAGTGAGCCCGCATCTCCACGGTCCCCGAGAGAGGGGGACCAGGTCAGTAGTATGAGTGGCGCCGTGAAAGGGCAGCAGCAACAGCACCAGCGACAGCAGCAGCCTCAATAGCAACACCCCCGACAAAGCGGACACGGATGGAGGACGCCAAAATGGTATGATGCCACAGAGGGCATCTGGACTGGATTTGCTCTAGCGTTCTTTGCGCAAGAGGAGCCCGAGAACATAAAAAAGACATTGCTGCGGAAAGATAGGGCTGAGTGGGAGGGAGCTAGAAAATCCGAGCTCACCTCCCATGAAGAGAACGGCACTTGGCAGCTGATTGATAGGCTGGATGGCGTGAAAATCATTGGCTCCAAGTGCATCTTCAAGAAGAAACTCAACAAGGAGGGGAAGGTGGAGCGGTACAAGGAGCGGCCGGTGGCGAAGAAGTACATCCAGCAAAAGGGTGAACACTACGATGAAACCTTCACAATGGTGGTGAAGTTCACTTCCATCTGCTCCATCCTCTCAGTTGTTGTGGTGCACGAAAACAAAGTTCACCAAATGGACGTGAAAACCGCATTTCTCAATGGCAATCTGGACAAGGAGGTCCTCATGGAGGTGCCGGAGGGGGTGGAGGCACCACTGGGGAAGGTGAACTAGCTTCGCAAGGTGCTATACGGGCTCAAGCAAGCGCCACTCATGTGGTATCTGAAAATGGACGGCTTCATGGCCGGGCTTGGCTTCAAGCGCTGCCAAGCGGATCAGAGCGTGTATGTGCGAAAGCAACCGAGGCTGACCAGATTATGGTCCTTTACGTGGTTGACCTCATCCATGTGTTGTCAGACATGGAGGAGTTGGTGCACCTGAAGCGACAGCTGGGCGGTCGGTTCAAAATGACCGACATGGGCAAGCTCGAGTACTACCTCGGCGTCTCCATCAAGAGGGACCGCAAGGCACACATGCTAGAGATGAGGCAGGCAAAATACGTGCAAGAAGTATTCCATCGCTACACCATGGAGGAGTGCAATCCCATCGGCACACCCATAACCACCACATGTGAGATGAGCTCGAGCATGGGGCTGAGCACGGATGAGGAGAAGAAGGAAATGGCAGGTGTGCCAGACTAGTCCACTTTGGGGAGCATCATGTACGCCATGGTGGCTACGCAGCCCGACCTGGCCTCTGCTGAGAGCCAAATGAGCCGCTATGTTGCTGACCCCGGGCTGTTGCATTGGCAAGCGGTGAAGCGGATCCTTCGCTATCTCAAGGCGACAAAACATTCACGTCTCGTGTTTGAAGGGAGAGCGTGTGAAGACTTCCTCGAGTGGGTCTGTCACTCCGATGCCGACTGGGCTGGTGATGTGGATGACAGAAAATCAATGTTGGGGCACATGTTTTTTCTTGGTGGTGCAGTATTTTCTTGGACAAGTAGGAAGCAGGACTGTGTGGCACTGTCCAGTACCAAAGCGGAGTACATTGCGCTTGTGGAAGCCGCAAAGGAGGCGGTGTGGCTGTGGCGGCTGCTAAAGGAGATTTGGGTGCTACAAAGGAAGCCAATGGTACTCAATGTGAACAACATGAGTGCCATCAGCCTGATTCAAAACCTGGTGCTGAACAGGAGGACCAAGCACATCGAGATTCGGCATGAAGACATGTAAGACTTGGTGGCAAAGGGAGATGGGGCTATTGTGCATTGTGGCAAGCGCATGCTTGCCGAAGCCATGACCAAGGCACAACCCAAGGACATGCATGACATGATTTGCATGGAGTTTGATCTGCAAGGGGGAGATTGTTGACTTGAGGTGCCCCTTGCCATGTGTTCCGTTGATTTTACTCCCTGTTTCGGCCACTAAAGAGTGGTAAAAGATATGATCTGACTTCAGAGTTGGATTCCTTGGATTTTTACATGCAAGATCGAGCTTTGAACAGATCGATTTGAGTGAGTATTCAGAAAGTTAGCCTAGCCCCAAAATCGGGTGTTGGACAGGTGGAATCTGGCACTCGCCATGGGTGGCGGGATAATCCACCGCCAGTGATCCGAGTTCATCTCCAACAAGCTCCAAATGCACCAGGGGCATGAAATTAGTAACTATAAGGACTCCTTGACCAGGATGAAACTCTCCTTGAGTTTTGGGTGAGGAAAGGCTCTCTGACAAGTCATCGTCGAAGCGACTCCCGTTGCCTAGCGAGCAAGGAAAGGTAGGCGGCTCCACCAAAGGGTTACTTTGACGGCCGTAGCAGGGGCTCTACTGCTCCGATTTGTGCGCACTTGGATGCGTTGGAAGTCTTAGATCACAGGATATAAGGATATGATGTAGTATCACTATGCTAAGTAACAAAACTGTGTTTCGATTTAGTTCTACTGAATGCAACATATTCTGCCCACTCAGATCCTTTTGCTCCACTCTCTTTACCATTGGTGTCCATTGGCTGCCCCAAACATTAGTAGCGTACATGAGTGAGCATCCTTGAGGGTGCCTTCACACCCACTAGTGCCAATAGAGTTTCCTAAAGCTGTTGCTAACCTTGTCATGCAGCACATTCTTACTACTCGCTATCCCACTAATGATATTGTTTTTGCCGCCAGCGCTACCAGTGATGCTGGAGCTACTGGCACCACTGGAACAAGCATAGCCACTAGCATGCCAATCCCTCTGCTGCTGCAAGTTTCCTTGTGTGTGCTCTCTTGCCCCTTCCTTGCCAGCATGATTTTGAGACCATGCCATCGTATTCTACCTCCAAGCTTATCTTCTCTAACATGGAAATACGTTTGAGTACGTTGGCACAAGAGGAGCAGCTCTGGAAGTACTAGTTCAAACCTGATCCCTCTGATACTACAACCTTTGTCCCACAGCCCATTGATTCTGCTTGTGCTTTTTGCACACTCATCAGTGTTGTTTCTAAAAAGGTCAGAAATGAGATTGGTATGCACAATGCTCTCACTCCATGCAAAACTTATGCAAACCCTGTTTTTTCCTAAACACTCATTTGCCGCTGCACCAATGTCATAGGGCATGCGGAACAAAACACGTTGAAAGCTCATTTCAACAAGGTCTACATGTATGGAGATAAGACGGCTGACAAGAACAGGGCTTGCGACATCAAGCTTCTTTGTGACCTTGGTAAGGTAGCACCTGGTAAGCTCTCTACATGCCTGTCCATTGTCACCGGGCTCATTCCTAAACTGTCTGACATATTCCTCCATGTTCCCTGTGCTGAAATTAAGCGGTTTGTTGCTGAGCCCATTGCTACTAATACACTGCCTGGCATTGGAGCCGTGTATGAGTTCACCGCGGGTCACTGGTGCATGTACCATAGTGGTACATGGTGCATGTACCATATTGGGGCAACATGCAAAACAAGTGTATGTACCATTATGATAGGTTTGCCATTGCCACTGTTGTGCCCTTATATTTTTTCTTGTCTCCCTCCTCTTCCTCCAACACCACCTCTTCTTCCCTGGATAGTGGACATGTTGCACTTCGTGCAGGTCGCTGACGTTGCAGTGGTTTTTGGGATGAGGGTACTTGTAACAATGGGGGTCGTGGCGGTAGGGGTCGTGGTACCCTGTCTTCCTCCTCTTCTTCCTCCCCTATCACCACCTTCTCGAACTGTGGTCAAACTGGCTACTCTGCCCCAAAGTGCTCCCACTCACCGGATGATGCTTGCCTGGCTGTGCCTAAGTGCGCCTGGTGGGCCCGAACAAGGACTATGTCCGGCCTGTCCACAAGATCCTTTTCCCCGTCTTCCACCGGGTCTTGTAGCACATCCACCTCCATTGGAAATTCTCCCATCACTGCCAGTGCTGGTCAACTTCACCATGTTGCTAGCAAAAGTCCGGACCTCTGAAACGTAGCTGCTTTCCTCCTCCCAGCCAACTCGCACACTATGCACCCTCACCCGCTCATTATGTGCCTACCTCCTGGCTACACAATGGTGATTGCTCTCAGATGGATCATTACAATGGTGGCCGTCTCAACAACCACTTTGCTACTGCTTGCAACATGGAGAAAACATCCACCTTGACCACCTTTGTCTGTGTAACAAGGGAGGTGAGATTTTTCTAAGAGCCGCCTCTCTCCATGCATGTTAGATTGATTCATAACTTCATGGTACTAGCTATGGAGTTGTTTAGGTAGTACTGCTTCTTGCTTGCTCTTTAGATTGAGCACTGGCAGTCTGTGTATTTGCCTCATTTTCTTGCTGCACTGAAACATTCATTTAGCCCTGTTTGTGGCACAGTGGATGTCTCACGTCTTCTTTCACCTGTTTGGTCCTCCTTTGGTTTCCCCCTCATTGACTATGGCACCACACACCACATGATATTTTTTCATTCACTATTTGTCTCCCTAAGCCTCGTTGGCTCTGTTTGCTTTATCCGCACTGGCTCTGGCCAGTTGCTACCCGTACTGGGTGTTGGTGTTATGTAATTGTTTAGCCCTGGAGGGGATTTATTCCTGCCATACGTGGTGTACGTGCCCGTTCTTGAGATCAACCTACTACTTGTTACCACCCTAATTGACTAGTGCATTGACTTCGTTTCCAGCAGTGGTGTTGGCACTATCCTAATGCAGTCATTGTTGGCACTAATGGATGTAGATGTACCCTCAAGGATGTCTAGCTTTCACTGATGCACGCTACCAATGTTTGAAATAGCCATTGGACACCTTTGGTGGAGAGTGTGGAGCACAAGGATCACGGGTGTGAGTCTGCAGAACTCGTCACATTTAGTAGAACTGAATCAAAATGTGTTTTGTCAGTTAGCATAGTGATACTACATCAGATCCTTATAGCCTGTGATATAAGCTTTCCAACGTATCCAAGAACTTCCAGATTGGAGCAGTAGAACCCCTGCTACGACTGTCAAAGCAACCCTTGGTGGAGCCGCCCACCTTGCCTTGCACACTAGACAACGACAGGCGCTTCAACGATGACCTGTCGGAGCGCCTTTCCTCGCCCAGAAGTCAAGGAGAGTTTCCCCCTGGTCAAGGAGATCCCTCTGGTCACTTCATTCATGGCCCTGGTGCATTTGGAGCTCGTTGGAGAGGAACTCAGATCACTGGCAGTGGATTATCCCGCCACCCATGGCGGGTACCAGATTCCACCCGCCCAACATCCAAACTTTGGGCTGGGCTAACTTTCTGAACTCTCACTCAAATTGAGGAATTCAAAGCTTGATCCTGCATGGAAAATTCCAAGGAATCAGAATCTAAAGTCATATCAGGTGTTTGGCTCAGTGATCTAACCAGGGATTAAGATCAACGTCACTCATGGAAAAGGGCACACCATGTCAACAATCTCCCCCTTGCACCACAGCCTTTATGTACTGTCCTTGGAACCAGTAGCATTTTTAACCTCACAGTGTTGACCGAGCTCCATGCAGCTTGCATTGTGCCTGTCCTTGGGTTGTGTCTCGGTCATGGCGTCGACGAGCATGTGCTTAGTGCCACAATGCACAATAGTTGCATCTCCCTTTGCCACCAAGTCTCGTGTGTAGTGATGCCGGTTCTCAATGTACTTGGTCCTCCTATGCAGCTTAGGGTTCTGGGTGAGGCCGATGGCACTCATGCCATCCTCATTAAGTACCATCAGCTTCCTTTGTGGCAACCCGATCTCCTGTAGCAGCGGTCCAAGCCAAATCACCTCCTCTGCGGCTTCCACGAACGCGATGTACTCCGCTCGGTGCTGGATAGTGCCATAAAGTCTTGCTTCCTGCTTGCCTATGAAAGTGCTACACCACCAAGCACAAACACATACCTTGACATTTATTTTCTATCATCAACATCACTAGCCCAGTCGGCATCAGAGTAGCCGACCAACTTAAGGGAGTCGTCACGCGCTCTCCCTCCAAACACGAGCTGTGACCCTTTAGTCGCCTTGAGATAGCGGAGGATCCGCTTCACCGCTTGCCAATGCAGCAGCCTGGGGTCAGCAACATAGCGGCTCACTTAGCCCTCAGCCAAGGCCAGGTCGGGCCGCTTCACCACCATGGCGTACATGATGCTCCCCACAGTGGACTGGCATGGCTCACCTTCTATGTCCTCCTCGGTGCTCGGTCCCATGCTCGAGCTCAACTTACATGTGGTTGTCATGGGTGTGCCGATGGGGCGGCAATCCTCTATGTTGAAGAGGTATATTCAATAAAGGCCATTTTCTACATTGTTTTTGTAGTGTGTGTGCCTTGAGTGTGCTGACTTCGAACGGGGTACCTAACTCTCATCCGTACACTCCTTCCATAGTTTATGAGAAAATTATAACTTTGTCTTATTTGGCCAAAACATCCCCTCTTTGGAAGGACTCCAGTGCGTGGGATTAGTGCATGTGGCAAGTGTGCTCAAGAACCATACATAAGTACACAAAGAGCGTACTGAGTGCGCTCCTTTGTCTCACATGTCAAAGCAGATCTTGTATTTTGTCCTATACGGCCAAAAAAATCTCCTCCTAAGGAGGACTCCAGTGCGTGGGGTTAGTGCATTTGGCAAGTGCACACAATCACCATATAAATGTACATGAAGAGCGCACTTGGTGCGCTCATTTGTCTTAAGTGCCCCACTACACCTTCCATTTTGTCTTGTATGGCCTCGAAATTCTCCTCTTAGGAAGGACTCAAGACCTTGGGGTTAGTGCAAGTGGCAAGTGTGCTCAAATACCACACAAAACACACTAAGAGTGCACTCAATGTACTGATTTGTCTTATGTGTACTAGCACACCTTATCTTTTCACACATTTACAACCAATTTTCTTCTTGTAAAGGGCTTTTCTGAGTTGAGCTATTGTATGGCATGAGACATTTTTGTCTTTTTTGGGGGAAGATATTTTTGACATGAGACAATACCATGTCCTTTTTAAAAATGTTTTCACATGTCATTGAAACACTCTCATACATAATAAAATGTTTTTTTCCTTTTTTGGAAAGTAAATTTTGATAGAAAGTTATCTCCATGTGTCTCATTGACATCTTGTTTACTTGTAATATTTGGGGCAAACAAATTTGTTTTCAATGAATACTAAATGATGAAGAAAAATAATTCCTTGCGGATTCAACTTTTTTTCTTCTGTTTTTTTCAGGCAATCACAACATTTCATCATGGGGACATACGAATATCTGCATACTCTGTATGTAAGCATATTAGCCAAAAGATTCATTCGAATTCCACAAACTACATTTACAACGCTGTCTATCTCGATAGTCTGCTTGTACGCTACAATGTGGAACTATCGTCGGATTTCTGCTGCCACCAGTTGTCCATGTCATACTTGATGGCGGATAAGTGTGATACAACCGTCTACCTAAACGTGTTTGTCGTGGCCTCCATTGCTTGCCTTTGTCTTGCAAGTTGGTCCAGAGATGTCCCCCAGTGTACGGGGGTAGTGTATGTGGCGAGTGCACTCAAAATGAGTGTGGAAGTGCACTCATCATGCACTCAGTGCGAGAATTCATATCGCGTGAGCACTACTATATTGATCGGCCATATTTCCCACTTTCAACAGCAAACCGTATATGTTTGTTTTGTACGAGCATCATCAATGAGGCACAAACATAGGTAAGGTGAGGTTTGAAACCCCGCCTGCATGGTTTAAGAGGGTCTCGATCCGTCCATTGCGACATCGAAATCTATAATGCAAAATCCAAAAAAAAAGGAGGGTGTGTTCTCCAAATCTTATCGGCGAATAGGATGCCTTTAGGCAAAAGGCATTTTGCCTGTCAAAGACATCAAGAGGGAAAAGGATGGATTTGCAAAGATCCATTCAAAACATCATAAGAGGATTGTATATTTATGGAGAATGGTAATACAATTAAGAAGTTGAACGGTACCAGTGACAGACAGGATTTCGACGTCTGATGGACCGGACTTCCAATATCCGCTACCCACAACAAGTGGATTTATAGCGTTATTGTTTACATTGCATAATTTCCACAAAATAAATGTTTTTTTGATAAATATGTACTTCTCTTTTGGCGTTCGCAAAGTTCCAATGTGCAATCGCCGGTATGAAAATGTCTGTTTGGTATAAATTTTGATGAAAGAAACACCTGAAATCTTTGAAACCTCATGAACTAGTCGGAAAGTAGTCAAAACTTGCCAAATCGGATGACAATCCAGGAGGGGTCTCTTCTTTCGTCGCTTGACATTTCCGCTCAATAGAGATGTCGAGCCGAAATTGAGGTTGTAAAGGTTGTTGAAGTTGATATCAAATTAAAATGGGAACAAGTTTACAAACAAATACAACGGGCCCCTACAATCAAGGATTGCGAGGTAGCGTGTCAGTCGTCATCGCATCTGGTCTACCATAAGAAATGAAAACTAACAACTAATCGTGTGTGATGTAACATTCTTTTGAGCTTTCAAACAGCAAAAAGTCACAAACCAGCGAGGAATTGCATGTGAAAAACCACACAATCAGTGAACGATAAGTGCAATTTTCCATGTAAATCGAGCACATTGGGTCATATACACTTCACCGCGCACTAGGGGGGGTCCTAAGTACTGCACTGCGACATGTTGACCATCGTTATTCGATGTCCTAACAGACTTTCTTCTAACCACCGGTGCGCCGCACAATGTTTCATACATAGTTCAGCTTGAAAGAAACAACGGAATCATTACTAAACAATCATGTAAAGATAAGAGAGCAAAGTTGGGGGTCAACAACAAAAACTAAATTGGTCCTCCATAAAAAACACTTTACATCTGGTTAAATCAATCCCGACAAATACAAAACCATATATTTTAGAATTCTTATGTTAGACAGAAAACATGAAGAGGGAGAGAGAGGGGGGGGGGAGAGAGAGAGAGAGAGAGAGATAGAGAGAGAGAGAGAGAGAGAGAGAGAGAGAGGGGGGGAG
>SZWC01003529.1:185208-195358 GCA_023375785.1 Penium margaritaceum
AGAGATAGAGAGAGAGAGAGAGAGAGAGAGAGAGGAAGGGGAGAGAGAGTGATAATGAGAGAGAGAGAGAGGAAAGATAGATAAAGAGAGAAAGGGAAAGAGAGGAAAGGAAAGAGAGAGAGGGGGAGAAGCGAGAGAGAAAAAGACAGTTTGAGAGAGAAGGAGAGAGAAATGGATAGAGAGATAGTAGGAGATAATCTAACAATGCACCATTGGAGTGCACTGGGTTTCTAGTGTATGGTGTGAAACAGCACTAGAAGAACACACCAAGAAATGAGTGTATTATCATTCCACCATTGTGCATATATGATGCTGAGGCGGCGGAGCACCTCTTGCACGTACTTTGCCTATCCCATTTCCAGTGTGCGTGCCTTGTGGTCCCTCTTGATGGCGACGCCGAGGTAGACTGCAGCTCGCCCATGTTGGACATTTTGAACCAACCTCCTAGCTGCCGCTTCAGGTTCACTAACTCCTTTATGTTTTATGACACAAGGATGAGGTCGTCGACGTAAAAAAATACGATCTGGTGCAGACCCGGCTGCTTCCGCACATACACTTTTTGATCCGCTTCGTAGCGCTTGAAGCCAAGTTCGGCCATGAAGTTGTCAATTTTCAGGTACCACATGAGTGGCGCTTGCTTCAACCTGTAGAGCGCCTTGCAAATCCAACAAACCTTCCCGGGCAGTGTATCCACCCCCTCTGGCACCTCCATGAGGACCTTCTTGTCCAGTTGGCTATTGAGGAATGCCGTTTCATATCCATTTGGTAAACTTTGCAGTCGCACACCACGGCTTCCAAGAGGATGGAGCGGATGGAGGCAAACCTTGCCACCAGTGCGAAGGTCTGACTGTTGTGTTCACCCTTCTACTGGACGTACCCCTTTACAACCAGCCTTGCCTTGTACCGCTCCACCTTCCCCTCCTTGGTGAGCTTCTTCTCGAAGATCATCTTGGAGTCGATGATTTTCGCGCCCTCCGGCCTGTTAATCAGCTGCCAACTACCATTCTCTTTGTGGGAGGCAAGGTCACATTTTCTAGCTTCCTCCAACTCAGCCCCATACTTCCGCTGCAATGCCTCATTGACGGTTTTGGGCTCCTCTTGCACAAAGAACAATCACGCAAACCCAGTCTAGATGCCCTTTCCGCCATCATATCGTTTAGCCGTCCTCCTTACGTGTCCGCTTTTCTGAGGTTGCTGCTTTTGAGGCTGCTACTGGTGCTACTATTACTGCTGCCTTCTTATAAGGCCACTCGCACCGCTTTCTTGCTCCCCCTCTCTCGGGGACCATGGAAATGCAGGCTCACTTCCTGCCTCCTCATTCAGCTCTACTGCAGTCGGCGCTTTGGACTAACTGTCCGACTCGGCTGAATGCACATCAGCCGCTACCCCATCCCCCGTATGGTTCTTGTCGCTTGGAGCTGCTCGGATGTCACCCTCTTTTGCATTCTCCGGTGTCCCCCCCTCAAGGAGTGGTAGCCACTTCCCACTCTTGGAGGGACCCACGTCCTTGTCTGTCCAATGGTTGTCCTCGTCGAACGTGTCATCGTGAATCTTCAAGATCTGCTGCCTCTGTAGATCAAAGAGCTGTTACTCCTTACTCTTGCTCTTGTTCCTAACAAAGATGCACTGGTGAGTGTGCAGGTCCAGCTTGGCGCACTGCTCTCGTGTCTACAAAAAAAATGTGCAATGCAGAACCAAATTGGTTTCCCCCCGCTCCACACCTCTTGTGGTGTCTTCCACACCTTGGACTTCACATCCTTTAGCGACTTCGTCAGCATCAGGTTCATGATGTACACCATTGTCCATACCGCCTCGCCCTAGTACTGCTACGCAAGGCCGACACCGCTCAACATGGACCGGACCATGTTGAGGATGGTGCGGTTTGCCCTCACGATGACACCAGTTTTTTGCGAAGAATGTGGCATAGTTTTCTGCCACGCAATCCCCTTGCTCTTCGTTCATGCTGAGTAGCTCTCATGTTTTCCTTCATTGTCACTTTGGAACGCCTTCACCTTCAACTCTGTTTGCAGCTCCACTACCACCACAAACTCCTGCTAGTGAGCGCCCTCGATGGAGCTCTTGAATGGTCAGCACATGTCAGTGTGCACCACCTCTAACTTTGTCAATGCACGTGTCCCTTTGCCATCAAATGATTGCCGTGTCACCTTGCCAACCATGCACGGCAAAAAAATGGCGTTCTTGGCTGCATGAATGCTCTTGAACTCAAGACCTCATGCCACATCCTTCTTTGCCATGTCCCTCACAGTTGAGGGAGCAATGTGATATAGGTGTCAGTGCTACAAGTCCAAGTTTCCATCCTCCTTCTTTGTGAGGTGGACGATGTCGGACCCCGCCCAATTGCTAAGGATCTTTGCACGGAACATGTGCAAGTTGTCCTCTTGCTTTCCATGTGCAATCACCTTGCCATTCTCCTCCTTCTGGATGATGGCCTCCTTGTTAAACAGCACCTCAAGCCCCTTGTTGGTAAGGCGGCTCACTAAAAGTAGATTTTCCACAAAGTTGAGCATGTGGAGCACATCTTGAATTGTGCATGTGACAATCTCCTTGTCCACATCCACCTCGATGTGAACATTGCATTTACCGGAAGCCAAATTTGTTTTGCCGTTGGCCACCGTCATGTGCAATTATGAGGTCCCATAGGTGACAAATGCCATCCGCTTGCATTGTGTGTGCCGGCCCGTTCCAGATTCAATAACGGAGACTGCCGGATCTGTCAAGCCAGCGGACTCCTTTGCCATCAGTGCAAGGTTGTCCTTGTTTCCAACCTTCCTTGGGTGGTCCAACTTCCTGTTGGAGCAGTTGCGTGCATTGTGGCCTTCTTTGTGACACACGTAACACTACCCCTTCTTGTCACCTTTAATGGTGCCCTGCTTGGCACCCTTCCCCTTCTTGCCTCACCCTCCCCCTTGAGGGTGGACGGCATAGGCGGAACTTGACATTGTCCTGCTCTCTTTCCCAACATGCTGCATCCATTCATTACGGACGTACTCAGCCACCTTCGGGTACTTGAGCTCATCGGTGGACCAGCCACCTACCATGGTGATCATGGGATTCCAAATTTATGGCAAGGCCAAGAGGAGGATCATGCCTTGACACTAAGAGTCAACCTTCCATCTGGTGGCTATGCACTCGGAAGTAAGGGAATCGATTTGTTGCAGGATCTCCATGATGTTGTCGTCTTCGTTGGCTCGGAGGGTGACGAGTCTCTTGAAGACAAAGAGCTGGTTAGTAAGGTTGGTGGACTAGTAGATGGTACAGAGCTTGTTATAGGCCTCCGCCACCTCCGTGCATCCTTGAATCAGTGCTCGTTGTCTCAGAGCTAGCACTAGCACTAACAAAGCAAGCGCCTTCTCGCTATGCTTCTTATTCTTGTCCACTTCCTCCAGCGCCGCGATAATCGGAGGGGCGGTCTCTTTACCGTTGACCAGCTCAAGTAGGACTTTGTCATTATGGTAGACCTCAAAATTCCACCTTCACAAAGGGAAGCCGTTTTTGTCAAACTTTGAGACGACGCTGATGCTCTATTCCTCAGTCATTGCAATCGTGCGTGGTGGTAGCGTGAAAGTTGTAGAGCTAGGGTCCTTCTAGGAAAATGGACCCATAGCCCTCTGTTGGCACTGGTGGGAGTAGATGCAATCTCAAGGATGCCTAGCCCTAACTGATTCACGCTACCAATGTTTGGGGTAGCCAATGGACACCTTTGGTGAAGACTGGTGAGCACAAGGGTCACAGATGTGAGTGGGCAGAACTCGTCACATTCAGTAGAACTGAATAGAACACATTTTTTGTCAGTAAGCATAGTGATGTTACATAAGATCCTTACAGCCTGCGATCGAAGCATTCCAACGCATCCAAGCACGCCCAAATCGGAGTAGTAGAGCGCCTGCTACGGCCATCAAAGTAACCCTTGGTGGAGCCGCCCACCTTGCCTTGCACGCTAGGCAATGGGAGGCGCTTTGACAATGTCCCGTTGAAGCGCCTTTCCTCGCCTAGAAGTCAGAGAGAGTTTTGCTCTGGTTAAGGAGATCCCTTTGGTCACTTCATTCATGGCCATGGTGCATTTGGAGCTCGTTGGAGATGAACTCGAATCATTGGCGGTAGATTATCACGCCACCCATGTCGGGTACCCTACTGATTCTTGATTTCGATATTAATGATTTTTCCTCTCAACAGATCTCGCCGGATTTTTTTTATCATCAATTTTATAGGATACAGGAAATAATTCCAGAATGTAGCCACCAAATTTAAGAGCTTACCAACACATTTTTTTCTTGGGCGCATGCTACTTTTTTATCTTGTTCTGATGCCTTACTGAATTTGGTTTACGTCCTTTTGGCAATGAAATGGGATGAACGAACTCATGTCATGTCCTCGCACTTGCACGCTCTCCGCTGTTGGAACGTTTGCGCGTTTGCACGCACGAACGGTCAAATGGCCGAGAGCATGCCAGCTGCCTCGTTGGCATGCTCTCCTGCTCTCGCTGCCCCACTGCCCCGCTGCACTGTTGGCTCGCTGCCAAGTAGTCCAAATCCGTGGCTGCCCTGCTGCCCCGCTGTCACGCTCACCTGCTCCCTCTCTGTCCTCAGACATGCCGATGAAGATCGCCTTCGCCAAAAATAGTAGTCACAAAATAAAGGGCAGTTCGACCTCAGGGCCTCGGTTAACACAGCGGTTCCACATTGCAACCCGTTTCACTCCTTCAACAACCAAGGGGCCCCTACGGCCGATCTGAACAACCGGGGAGCCCTGCCGTTAAGTCTCAGCAACGACAGGGCCCCTCGAGCGGATCGTGCTTGTCAGAATCGCAATCCGCCCTTGATTGACCACAAGGAAATGAGAGGACACGTTTGCTTTCGGAAGCAGTCCTACTCAGATTCCGAGTCAGATTCGCAGTGAGAGTGAAGTTCCGCTCGGATTCCGACTTCGAACAGTTGGATCCGACTTCATCATCCCTGGACAGCGCCGACCGCTAAGGAAAAACACTGTCCGGATGTTTGACTTTGAACTGTATGATGAGCCGATGTAGCGACGGTGGATTTGAGTCGACTCAACGGATCGCATGCCTGAACAACCTTGATGGCGCGCAATTTCGACCGCAGAATAACGTACCTATTCTGCTCAAAATACTCCCTCATCTTGCATGTTCGTGTGGTTTTTTTACCGCAAAAGTGATTCTGTGATGTTATGAGCAGCTACAGTCGACGAACATATGTTTGACAACCATATAACACTGATTTTTCCGGTTTGAGATGTACGATCAAAAAGACTGAATCCTGTGAGTTATTTACACTGGATGGAGCGACCGATCCGTCGACCCCACTGTGCGAATGGGCTCCTCGAAACGGCAGGGAGCCATTCGCCGGCATGGAACCGGCAATCTCGAAGCGCGAGGCTTTCCGCCGGGCCCTCGTGTTGGTCGGCGCAGAAATGCGGGTCTCAGCGCTAATGGCTCCAGCTATGCAGGTCCTCGCGTGTGGTCTTGGGGCCAACACGGGCCCCAGGATCAATTTGGCCCAAAATAAATTACCTCGGCCCGTCGCCGAAATCAAGGGTCGACCAAGCAGCTTATGAACGAATTTTAAAGATACAGAAAATAGTTTGAACCCGGTATTTTCTTAACGAAATCAAGGATCACGAAACTAGCAAAAACCAAATAATCGAAATCATAAATCACTACGGTACCAGATTCCACTCGCCCAAAACCCGAACTTGGGTTGGCTAACTTCTGAATACTCACTCGAATTGAGCGATTCAAATCCTGATCCTGCATGGAGAAATCCAATGAATCTAAATCTAAATTCAGATCAGGTGTTTGACCACTTCTCAGTGGTCAAACCAGGGAGTGCGGTCAACGTCACTCATGGCAAGGGGCACACAATGTCAACAGTCCTTTCGTCATGTTGTGCTCTGTGGTCTTTGTTGTGATGATTTATTTTATGTCCCTCTGTCTCTTCCTTTGTCTTGTGTTGCTTCTGCCATGGTTCACATCATTCCATCCTTGTCCTCTGAGCACATCTGTCTCCTACATCATCGTCTTTGTCACATTGACATTGTCTCCATTGAGATTGTGCTGTACCTGCACCCGACCCATGGTTTTGACCTTGCCTCCTATTTTTTTCCTTGCACATCTAACTTCCTTCAATGTGCTCTTGGCAATATGCATAAGTCTCCCTCCTTAACCTCTGATCACTTTACCTCCCTTCTTTTGATCTCGTGCATGCTTTTTTTGTGGATCCTCTTACTCATGATTTTCCTGGTAGTCTTGGCTATTATGTTTTGTGTCTCACTTATCTTGCTTTTGTTAGATCTTTGTGTTGCATCAGAAGAGTGAGGTGACTGATGTGCTTAAGGAGTGGCAACCTCAGGCTGAGCGTGCTTGCCAGCAACATCTTCACATGTGGTTCCTCTTCACCTCTCGTTTTGTCACCTCTTATGAGATACATATGGATGTGTCAGCTTTGTACACACCTCAGAAAAATGGGGTGTATGCATGTTATAATCACACTCTTCCTGACGGTAGCCGGTCCCTTTTCACTCAGTTTGGGCTCTCATCCCTCTTTGCATCTGATTACATTACCTGGATGTGGAGCCATATCTCCCATGTTCCCCTCCCTCATGACATTACACCGTATGAGAGCTGGATGGGCCGCCGAGCTGATGTCCAGATTGCTCAAATGTGGGGCCATGTCGCAGCCGTCTGGCTACCAAAACATCGTTATGGTGTTGAATTGTCTGGTCATTGCTGTCCCACTCTATTTCTCTGCGTGTCGGACCAGTCCAAGGCCTGGTGCTTCTAAGATTCTTCTTGTTGTCATGTCGTTGAGTCATGTGATGCACTTTTATTTGAGTATGACTTTGAGCGATCTTGATTGCTTGAATCTGTGGACACCCTTGTCCAGATCTCTCATTTAGAGGTGATGTCTCTCCCATTTGTTCTTGTTGCCTCCTTGGATCAAGGCAGCATTGTCTCATCCTCTTGTGGTGACACTGTGCCTATCGTGTCACCATCCATGCCATCTGCTGACTCCGTCTCATCAGCCCCTCCTTCCATCTGCCTCGTTGTCCCATCCTGTCTCTGCATCTAGCGAATAGTCTCATGTTCCCTCCTGCTCTTGTCATGTCCCTGCATCCATTGACCACTCGCTTACGTCCTCTTTGGTCCCTCCTGTCAGTATCTCTTCACGCATTGTACCAGGTGCTGCTCGGTCTCCCGTTATTGCTGTCCAGTTGCCGGCCCTTGCTGTTCGCTGCTTACCATCCCCCGAGTCATTCACTTATGGATGTTGGCTTCGTGCCCTTCCTCCCAATTGTGGGATTTTATCTGGTGATCCACGACTTCGTGCTTTAGGAATCACCACCTTCGCACTTGAAATTCTTAGCATTAGCATCGTGCATCCCAGTAAATTGATTTGCTACTCCCTCAGCTCTGAGGAGTTCCATTGTGCCATTGACATCTTTGTGATTGGCTGTGTTGTTGCACACTTTGCTGCCAGTGGTCATTCTCTCTTAGAATCCGAGCCCACAATGATTCATGAGGTTCTTGGGGCCATTGACTCCTCCTTTTGGAAGACGCATATGTTTGAGAAGCTTGAAGCTCTTCATGGATATGGAGTCTATGGATTTGTGGACTTACCACTCGGTCATAAATCCGTCTGTAACCGTCAGATTTTTTTGTGCAAGCTCAAGCCTGACGGTGGAGTTGATTGTTACAAATCTTGACTTGTAGCTAAGGAATTCATGTAGGTCCCTGGCGTAGACTTCGATGGGAATTTGGCCCCCAATGGGATTTAGACCTCTGCTCGGGCCCGTCTCATCTTGGTGGCACACCATGATTGGGGGCTTGAGCCCATGGATCTTCTCATCTAATATGCATGGTACATTGGATGAGGATATCTACATTGTACAACGCCCAACTTCATCGAAGTTGGTCGGTTCCAAACTTTGTATTTGGATGAAGTTTGGACGGATCCGATGGTGTCTTTGGTGTCTTTGGAAGGCCTTGTATGGATTGAAGCAGTTTTCTTGCCGTTGGAACATAGAGATCACTACAACCCTTGGGAAACGAAGATACTTCTGTGGTGTGGTTGATCCTGCATTGCTCCTTAGTCCTTCCTCACATCTTGTTGTCATCTTTCTCTACTTTTATGACCTCCTCGTAGCCTCTCTAATTCCTTTTTCTATTCAGTTGATGAAAATGTTCAGTCTACAAGATAAAGGAACTCGGTCCCACCCGAGTGTTCCTAGGCATAGAGATCAAGTAGAATCATCCTAGTCTCACTTTGCACGTGCATCAGGTGGCTTGTATCCATAGTTTTGGTGGACTCTTGTTTCCACTGCTTGTAGCAATTCCACCTGCCTCTGTACCCATGACCCCAGCTAGCCAAAGACTTTAAAAAACTCCTGATGTGGACTAAGTTAGGGGGGAGGAGTTGATTTCACTTACCACCTTTGAGTCATTGGATCTTTGATGTATCTTGAAATGACGATTTGTGGAAACATTGTATTTTTTGTTAACTATTTGATTCACTTCTCTCAATTTCAACATTATCTTGAGGCTGTACTTTGTGTTGTGTGATACACACTCTCCACGACACGTCATGGGCAGTGGTACAGAGCATGTCCTCTTGTATGTTTTGATGGCTACACCGACAGTGACTGTGTGCATGATGCTGATGCTCACAGATGGTCGAGAAACATCTTCTTCATTGGAGGGATTATTTTGTCTTGGATGAGTAACCAACTCGGATGTGTTACAAAGAGCTCCAGGGAAGCCGACTACGTTGCTCTTGGCTCAGGTATGTGTGATAACAGTTGGTTGTGTTGTGTGCTACAGTGTTTGTGTGTACCCATTTGCCGCGACAACCGGGTCATTAAGGCCACCGTTGAAAACAATCGCATGCATCACTCACTCACCAAACACATTATTGTGGAGCACCATTTGTTTTGAGAATGCATTGTTGCTAGTGTCTTGAAGGTTGTCTGGGTGGACGCATGTTCTGGGCAAGCGGAAACTTTACCAAGGCTCTAAGCATTGGCTTGTTTAAGTTTGCTGTTCATGTAGTTGGTCTGACATGCGCACCATCCGTACCTGAATAAGCTTGTACATCTGTGTTGCTCTGTTTTCATGCCGTGGTTTCTTCTATTGCAAGTGTCGTTGCTTGTCTGTGGGCTAGGAAGGGTGTTGATATTGGTGTTCAAGCGCTGACTTACAAGGACATCGATTGATGTCCAGTGGTCTCCACACACATGTATCTATGCAGGAGAATAAATCAACGTGGCTGCCATGCAAACCAAGTGGTGCTCTGAGGCAAGGACACATGGTTAGCATTAGGCTTGCCTCAGAGCACCACTTGGTTTGCATGGCAGCCACGTTGGTTTTTGGTTAATATGAGTTTTATAAGACTGTTGGTTGTTGATTTCTATGGTTAGTTGCCGGTTTCTGATCATGCTGGGGTCATACTGCCATAACTTTCTGACAGCAATCGCTCGTAGAATATTCTGGGAGGTCTGGCTCTTCACAGGGTTGGCTGCAGTCACACCTAGTGCGTGATACGCAAGGTGGGACTCCCTTGACTGAGCAATCTAAGTCCTCCCTCCATCAAAATGTTGTATTCTCTTTTCTGACAGCTTTCTAAGTGAGCTTGTGCAACATCCATATTGATGCTCACACCCTTGCTCCCTCCTTCTTTCTCCCTAGTATGTTTTCACAATGTACAACACCTAGGGGCCGAACCCAACTACCCACGAGCCAAAACATAGCACAACTTGTGCTGCCGGGAAAATCCGGCAGCATTCTGCCGAGGGGTTAGGACCCAGCTAGCCCAATATTCATGCCTATTCATCAAAAGCAGTAGAATTATTCACAGTTAACTGCAAGAACAAGAGAAAACTTGCATACCTTCCATCGGCTTTCTCCTCATATCCCTCGTAGTGCCTCGCCCGACGCTGGGATCCAGCAATGCTCTGGTGGCTGCGACCTCCCAGCTCAGCTGACGCTGTAATTGTGTCCACAACAGCCGCATCCATGAGGTAGTCGTGGTCTGTCAATCACCTACAGTGACGGTGTGAATGGTGCAAGCACAGAGGCCAACGTGTGACAGTGGCATTAACATGTTGGTGCTCGTCCTTT
>SZWC01003530.1:36425-47914 GCA_023375785.1 Penium margaritaceum
CACGTGGTTCAACTTTATACCCTCGTTTGAGTTACAAACAATAGACAAACCCACCCCAGTTTTAGATGCAGGGTTTAAGGGTTTATTTTTGCGCGGGCACCTGCTGGGCCCCGCGGTAGCAGGGCCCAGCAGGTTCCCTTTGAACACTGGGGAGTCTCGGATCCCCCATGCAAACTCCCCGCAAACCACTCACAAAAAAATCACAAACCCTTCTTTTAAGGAGTTTGTGATAATTGGGTGGGAAATTGTGACGTCAGCACGTCGACGCCGCATCCATGCGACGTCGACATGCTATCTTTTGACAAACGAGAGGGGTATATCGTTTATTTTCTACACCAGGATTTTTGCGTCCTTGCAAAAGGGGCGAGTCAGGCTTATTGTTCTGGCGGAGGGGCGAATGAGGCTTATCGTGCTGGCGGAGGGGCGGATCAGGCTTATCGCTCCGACGGAGGGGCGGATGAGGCTTATCGCTCCAACGGAGGGGCGAATGGGGCTTATCGTCCCGACGGAGGGGCGGATGAGGCCTATCGCTCCGACGGGGGGGCGGATGAGGGTCAAGGGTGACAAAACAGGGGGTAATCAGCATTTTCACCGTTTGCCAGATAATCCTGTTTGCTGCTCTGTCATGCGAGGTGATGTGCCGGTGGGAGTGTACTATATTCCACCCCTTCTGTGGCGTGGCGTGGCCTGCTTTGATGGGAGTGTACTATATCCCACGGTGTTCCCGTGGGAGTGTACTATATTCCACTCTATTTCCTCGCTGCGGACTTTGAAAAGGCGTATGACACTCTAAGCAGACCCTACCTAATGCACGCTATGCTCCATCTTGGAATACCACTAGAATTCATGAAGTGGGTCAAACTACTACATAAGAACACTGCCACACGTTTACTCATTAACGGAAAGCTATCCTCCCCCATCACCCTTCACTCTGGGGTCCGCCAAGGATGCCCTCTGGCACCCCTCCTTTTTATTTGTGCCATGGAACCCATCTCCGCATACATTAAGGGACACCTTCAAGGCGTCCCTTCTTTGTCTTACGACAACCGACGCTTCGCAGGTTACGCGGACGACACAACCCTACTCATCCGCTCGATCCGAGAACTGAACCAAACTCGGAAGATGTTCCGAACGATCGCCAACCACACGGGCCTCAAAGTTAGCCCCACCAAAACAGTCATCCTTCCCATAGGACAACACACCCAAACCCCCTCCCGACCGCCTTTCCCAGTTACACAAGGCCCGGTCCGCATTTTAGGAATCCAATTCCATTCGACACCAACGGCTGGAGCAACCTGGGACCCGATTGTAGCTAAGATCAAAGCAGCTATCCCCATGTGGAACAACTTTCGGAGCCCTCTTCGTACAAAAGTAGTAGCAATCAACTCGTACCTGAACCCAAAATTTCTCTACTATTCCTCCACCCTAGCTCCAACACAAGAACACCTGAACTCCTTAACCAATGCACTCACACAATTCTTGTCATCCTACAAAGCTCCAGCAGACCCCACGAGATTTATTCATTTATACACCCACCAAACCATCATCTGTCCACGCGCAGATCAAGGCTTAGCGGTTAAATGGCCTACACATCTCATTCGCGCCCAAGGTGCAAAATGGGTCTACGAATACGTGCAGCCCCCACGAGTAAAATGGAAACAAACAGTACTCGACACCCAGCACCTACCCAAACGAGGACACTTCTTCCTCTCCCACCCAACAATTCTCAACATCCGCTCCCTCCACCTAAGCTCACGTTGGCGACAATACTTCTCCTCTTTCCTCGCTACCAACCCCACTATTCTTCCCCCGAACCTAACCTGGCAGGATATCTCCAGGGAATACGTCGCCTACAACAGACACCTCCTCAAATCAGACGCCCAACCTTTTGGCATTCCCCCTCGAGAACGCTTCCTTCTCACCTCCGAAATACAAGTGAGACACCTTTACAACCCCGAGCTCCTCTCCCAGACATTGGGCAAACCACCCACTTTAAGCCAAAAAAGAGTGCTCGAGGAAGTTCGACAACACCTCCCCCTCTCTTGGGTGGCCATCATCACAAATCCCCCCCAACTCGCAGACATCTACAAATACACCCCGTACGTCACACTCCCTGCCCTTACAGGTCTCCCAATCAGCATAATCTACAAATTACGCCAACGAGGTCCTGAAATCTGGGGATACCCCCTAAAAGTCTGTCTGATCACAAGGCGTCTCTGCCGCCACACATGGGCACAACCCCGACCCTTTCTTGGAGCAGACTGTACACCAATCTACATTACAAAAGGAACTTTCCTCGGCACACCGTACCAATCAGACATCCCAAGCTATCGAATAAAAAACGGGAATCCATCCCTCCAAGACCTTTACAAAACCCTCCTCAAATTTGAAAACCCATCCGCAACGCACAAGCCCAAGTGGGAGGAGAAATACCCGAACATGACATTTCAATGGCGATACATCCATGACAGCAACCTGAACACCCCCCTCCGCACCCGACCGCAAGACGTCATGCTACGCATAATATACCGGTCTATCCAGGTAAATCACAGATTCCGGTTCCTCCCTCCCCCTTCGTCCCCATTCTGTCCACGATGTAACGAACCAAAAACAATCGAACACTGCTTCACACAATGCCGAGAGATAAAACCAATAGCTAAACGACTCTGCATCCTTTTCACCACCTTCTTCCCCAAGACCCCGCCCACCCTTCCAAACATTTTGATCGGACCCACCATCCCCACCAACAAGAGAAAAATATGGGAAATCACACGATCCACCATCATCCATCGAATCTGGCAAGAGAGATGGGCTCAACCAAAACACAACCCCACCCCAACCATCATCGCGACTTTACCACAAGGCCTTGAGTCAAATCTCACCCACGCGGCATTGAGACTCTCCCAGCTCCCCCCTGGTCGGAAAAAGAAGCAGCTCCAGACTCAACTCCTCATTGAAGCTAATCACACCCCCTTCTTGTGTAGTGCACGAGAAGGAAGAGAAAACATAGAAATCCTCATCACACCGAAATTCCACCACTGGTGGAAACACCCGGACATATACAAGCTGTAAATCTGTTTGGGGGGGCGGGTTCAATCCCCGGGCTTGTTTTGGTGTCTAGGAGACCCTCCTGATCCCAGCGGTCAAGACCAAGGGACAAAAAAAACCAAAAAAAAACAAGAGGCAGGTGTTGCACGCAAAGCGTGCATAGGGTTACATAGTAACTGAGCAAAAGTATTCATATTAGCATCTCTTAAGAGGCCAAATAATTGCTCGCAATCCGGACCACAACGGAAGGTTTGGAGCAAGACTTTACCTCGTTCGTGGAATCGAAATCTGGTTGTAAATGGATTGCCAAACTGTCACTCACATTCGTTCAAACTTATTTTTTTTGGTTTGTCCATGCGTGCTCTTAAACATTATGTATGGTTTGGGCAAACTTTTCCTAAATTACCTCAAGCTATGCTGGAATTATTCTAGCTTGTGTGGATGTAAAAGCTATGAAAACACCGAAAATTTAAAAAATGCGTTTGACGATATAGATTGATGTATAACAATTCACCAACATATTGAAGAAGAATCTCAAAAGGCATTTTTCTCGTTTTTTCCATGAATTTTGTTTTATCTCATGATGAATTTATTTTAATGAGATTAATTTTCTCTTCTATCGTGAAAATTCTAGTTTCACATATTCATGATGAACTTCACAAAACAAATACCTTTCAAAAATTTGGATGAGCTTTGAATGTTTCATTATGTTAGGAAAATTAATATGACGTAATTATAGGCAGAATGTAATCTATTGACCTTCTTCTATGACGGTGGTTGAATTTCTTTTCTTTCAATTGCATTTTGACCCCGTTTGAAGCCGGGTTCACGAGTCAAAAGAGTCATGACGACCAGTTCCGCGAAACAGGACAGGGCGAGGCCAAGGTTGGACCCAACCCAACGTACAGTCCTTACCCTGTTGCTCTGTCGTCGGACTGGAGATTCCTTACTATCCGGGGTCTGTCCGGACATGTCGGTCGATGTCCATGATTATTTTGTACTAGGTCGACCTTGGCAGGGCGTCCGCGGACGGGGGGGGGGGCATACAGTCCTACAAATTCTAGCACCCTGATTGGTGGATACATCAGAAAAATGACCGATCCACCAATCACGATTTCTTGCGGCAAAAACACACAAAAAGTAAGAAAACAAAGGGTTACTATGTAACCCAAAAAGGGAGTGTACTATATTCCGAGCCTATCTGCTTCCTGACCCATCCGAAGCTCAAACCTGATGACGCTTTTCGAAGTTTTAAGCCGACCTGAACGGCTGGACGGTCAGTTTGACGCCCGGGCGATTCTGGCCGTCCACTTTTTCTAAATTTCTCAACTATTTGCTTTTAGGTTATTGCCAGCGCTCGAACTGAGACTTTGACTGAATAGGTTCTGTTTAGTTGTCCGTTTTGGTGGTTCTGGTTGCAATTAAACATCTCCCCTCGAAAGCTCGCCGTTTGGGACGAGGTGGGACTGTTGCGTCAGGTCGGAGCTTGGCGCTGACGCGATTGACGGGCGGAGTAATCCTATGGTCATCGCGGACCGGTCACATTTCTGTTAGGTATTTTATTGAAGTAGGCGCTCGCCATGCCCCGATGTCCAGATCGTCGCTGTTTATTGTGGCGACTGGTCAGTTCATCACCTCGGACAAGTTGGCCCCTAAACCAAACCACGACTAGGTCACGAACGAGGAAAAGAAAACTTTCGAGCTGAGAGAAAATGTTCACTAGCGCAATCTTTGAGCTCGCTCTCACTGGCTGTGTCAATCCCATGCTTGTCGTCGTGAAGGGACGGCAGCCGTTGACACAAAGACCACGTGGTTCACAGAATCTGTCCATCTGACGTGGATTTACTAGCCACGTTGTTTATTCACTTTCTTCAAGAATCACTCGAGATGATGGAGCGGTTCTCATCGCAAACTACCCCGTCGACATCGTTCACTGCCGTCTTCGTTGGGAAGGCAACATCCGCTTCTTTGTTTTCCCGCTCTTTTGTCATCCCCCAAAAGCTGATCCACAGGTCAAACCACTCTTTGGTTATCACCGTTCGCACAGCCCTAAGAATTTATGGACAGAAAGAGGTTGCCGCCAATCTCCGACTCTGCCCATTTGTCTCTGGCCACAAAAAATATCGGTTTGGTTTGAGATTCCGTCGCCGGTCGCACCTCGCATGCGCCAACCCATCCCGTCTGCTTGTTTCGCACATGCGACGACGTTTCTCCTCCCACCACCAAGCACTCGGCACACGCACAACAGCCGAAGCCAAAGTTTCTTTCTCCATTCCATTCCACCACGTCAGTGCCGCGAAACTAGCCCACGTCTTGGCGAGTGTCAGGTCCTTCTGGGCACTCGGTTCCGTGCACACCCGCCCCAAACCCTACCAGGGCGCCGTTCACGTTTGGATGGCGTCTCCTCTGGCATCAGTGCGGCCGCATCAACCGCACCCGAGCTCCTAGGCGGTGGGATGCCGAGGGAGCTTCACGTCCAACTTCTTCGGTGAGGGCTGGCTCACTCTCCTTCTTCTTCCTCTGGTTTGCTGCCGGGTATCTCAAAACACCACGGCAGATTTGTCATGTCCTCATCTCCGACGCCGGCGTGGTGTCTGCTCCTCTCACTCGCGCCTTCGATGGGCCAATCGCACGGGTGCTGCTGGGCTGCTGCCGAAGGACGGGGGTCGGCTGTGGGTGGCGCCAATGGGCTAAAGACAAGGAGGCGGCATGGACGGTTAAGGAAGAGGGGGGGGGGGAGGGGGGACGAAAGCTGCGTGCCAATGGCCTAAGTAGCCCTCCGGAGAACTGCTTTGTGCTGCCAAACAATCTCTTTCGCACTCTCTCTCTCACTCATGACTCTCACTCTCACGGGTACGCAGCATAGCAAACTGACGTGCAGTGCTGTGCAGTTCGTCTCCCTTCCACCATCTTTTCCCCTCACGCATTCCATTTGTAGCGGGAGGGCCGGTTCGGCCCTCCCTCCTCGCTGATGCGAGGGGTGGTTGCGCACCACCCCTCGCGTCAGCGAGGGCTGGCCGGCGGCCAGCAATTCGCTGGCCGTCGGCCAGCTCGCTACCGGCCGGCTGGACGGCCTGCGGCCGGCCAAGCGACCGGCCGGCCACCGGCCGGCCAGCCGCCAGCCGCCGATCGCGGCCTCAGCCGGATCGGCGGCTGAGAGGCCACGAGGGCCTCGAGGGCGAGGCCTCGTGGCCTCGTGCCCTCGTCCCCCCTCGCCCTCCTTGCAAACGAGCAAGAGAGGACGAGGGATAGGGGGAGCGAGAGTGAGGTCAAAACTGCTGGCGCGAAATCGCCAGCGTGCCTCGCACGCGCCGATTTCGCGCCAGGACGACAAAAACGTAAGTCGAAGTTCGTTTGCGACGAACTTCAACATAAAATAAACGAAATAACTCGTGCGAACACACGAGTTCGAGGTAAAAACCCCCGGTTTGGGTCCCAAAACCAGGGGTTTGGTTAAAAACGGAAATGGGCCTCCGGAGACTCGAAATATTCGAGTCTCCCTGCTCTAGGTCGTTGATGACGATTGCCCCCCAGTCTTGCGAAGGGGGTAAACCCCTGACGCGGACTGAGAACGCCATTCTGCGAACTTCGACGACGACTTCAGAGCAGGAGCTGGAGATCCAGCCCGTTACAGTGGTTCTCAGAGCGAGACGACCCTCGCGACCAAGGGTTCGACGGAAACGGCGGCTACGACCTAGATAAAACGCCGCCGACAGCTGCAAGCAGCACCAAAAACGCCAGAAGGGACTACGGCATCAACACTTGACGGATTGAAGCGCCGTAAAGTGCGTTAGAGAGCTGGAAAAAATCTCTACTTGGTGGAGAGTCTTTCTTCCAGCCTCTCTACACTTCTAGGGGGCTAGGGGGATTTTTGTGGGGCGGGTTGGGGAGTTCCCACCTCTAAAACCACAAAATCCTCCTCATTTTCAAGGCTCCTTCAAACCTCTTTCATCCAAAAAATTGGGACAGCGTCCCTCCCCAAGCTTAGGGGCTCTCACGACCTGAGAGCACCCTAAAAAGAAGGAGGGTGACAACTTGGGGACTTTTGGCGGCTCCTCCAACGCCGCCGGCTCAAGGAGGACGCCGCCAAGGGGCGCAAGACGCGCAAAGAAGACTCAAGAGGAGGCCAAGGAAGACAAGAAGACAAGAAGAAGACAAGAAGCTAGAAGAAGGATTGGAGGAATTGCTAGGAATTGTGTAATTCCTCTCCTATTGTNGACGAGATGGCAAGTGCCGGACCGTCTAGGACCAACAAGGGCAAGGTGGTGACGTTCTCACCACACGTCCTTGGCGGACTCCAAGTTTTGGGAGCCGCCATCGCGAGCACGGTTGCCAACCCAAAGGCAACCGTACCGCCTAAGGCAACCGTGCCGCCTAAGGCAACCGCACCGCCTAAGGCGACCATGCCGCCTAAGGCAACCGACGCCAACCTCGGCGATACCGAGAAGCGTGCGGAGGCCGCAAAGGTGCTCGACGAGCACGTCGACGCGCACATGGGCGACCCCCATGCGACGGACGACGCGATGGAGGAGGATCTTCCGGAGGAGGACCCCCACGAAGAGCACGACGCCGACGATGGCGAAGGCGACGAGGATCGCGACCATCGCCATCGTCATGCGGCGAACTCGAGCCGATTGCTCGAGAAGGAAAAGGCGCCCGTCGCATCCCCTGAAGCTGCCGACGGCAGCGAGACTACCGAGAGCAGCAAGGGCGCTGAAAGCAGTCACACGGGAAGTTCCCGCGAGAACGAGCCGGACGACGACGACGCAAAAGCAATTCACGATGGCCGTCGCAGGCTTGCGGAGTTTGCTGCTGAGGCGGCAGGCCGACTGAAGATCACCACCGACGGTGGACATAAGGCACCACTCGGATGAATGGGGGCGGACCCCCCTTCCTACGATGTGGCCGCGATGGGGCAGGGCAGCGCCCACTCGAGCGTCGTCGCCGACGATAGTCTCCTCCGAAAGGAGGGACTCCTTGGAGGGATGTACGCGAACCGTACCCTCTTGCAGTGGGTAAGGGTGCACGGACAACGCGAGGCCCTGGAGGCTATCGCCGATGCTCTGACGACATCAGAGCTCAAATTCGCGTTCGCCAACCTGCTGGCCCACGTCGGGCAGAGCATCACGGACCTTGACCGTGATCGCCAGCTGCAGCGCCTGGCCGCCCATGAGGCAAGCCGTCGATGCAACGACCTCGACAAGGCGTTGCAGAGCGTGACCCAGGTGCGGATGCAGCAGCAAGCGCAGCGTGCCGCAGCTNTCTTGCAGTGGGTAAGGGTGCACGGACAACGCGAGGCCCTGGAGGCTATCGCCGATGCTCTGACGACATCAGAGCTCAAGTTCGCGTTCGCCAACCTGCTGGCCCACGTCGGGCAGAGCATCACGGACCTTGACCGTGATCGCCAGCTGCAGCGCCTGGCCGCCCATGAGGCAAGCCGTCGATGCAACGACCTCGACAAGGCGTTGCAGAGCGTGACCCAGGTGCGGATGCAGCAGCAAGCGCAGCGTGCCGCAGCTGCGGATGCCACTACCGGTGGCAGCGACGACTTGCCTACCTCGAGGACTTCAGGGTCGGTCATGAACACGTCCTTCCTCCACAGTGTGGAGATCTTCCGGAAGGGCGTGAAGCTGACCGACTGGCTGAACCGCATGGAGCACGTGTTACGTGTCCACAAGGCTCGACTCAGCCAGTGGGGCGACCTTGCCACGACTCGGCTTGAAGACAAAACTCTTCAAGTACGTGGTCAAGGAGTGGACTGTGTTAATCCGTGTACATATCCTGCTTTTGTGTGGATGTGAGTGCGCAGGGCATGCCGACCATGAGACTGGATACAACGCATGATGAGCTCGTGCTTCACACGCATCAGGCGCAGCACCCTCCACATGCTGCCGCTCATGACTCACGTGCCTCGGCTCCACCTCAGTCGCATGCCCATGCTGCACTTGTTCACATGGGCACTAGATGTTACCAAACCTAGATTAGGCTTTGACTCTGTAGGGATATACTTGATGATTTTGCAAAGAGACCTAGACTAGTCCTACAATCTTGCATGACGTAGGTTAGGAAAGCCCGTTTGGGCACTCGACCGAGAATTCGGTCTAGGGGCGAGATTCACCCTCGACTAGCGAGAGCGAGCTCGCTCGGCCGGCAGGCCTCGCTGCCCGGCCGAGCGAGGAGCGAAGTACGTAATTCGTGCTTCGCTCCCTGCCCCTCGTTTCTGTCGACTTCCGACACTTGGTGTCGAAGTCGTTTTAGGTCTAGCCATGACAGTTTAGTTTCATTCTCACTCTACACTTCATCGTTTTTAGTGATTCAACTTGCATTGTGAAGCTCTCCTAATTCACATGGTATCAGAGCAGGTCCGTCGGCCTGCGGTTAAGGGAGCGAAGGGGAATTTTTGAATCGTCCAAAACGGCCGCAAGAGGCAAAAACGCGTTTTCGGCGATCTGGCAAGTTAGGGACGTCCGAGATCGGAATAGGGCAGGTAGCAAGACCAGGACGGAGGAGGAGAAGGCGCCTAGGGCCTGCGAGGCCAAAGGAAGGTGCAAAGAAGAAGGAAACGGCGGCAAGAGTGGACACCACGGGCCACGTGGCCATCGGTGGTCCCCGTAAGGAGCCGCGCACAGTCTAGGGCAAGGGGGCGCATACGCCTTGCGTACTAGGCTAAGAGGAGTAGGCAGGACCAAGGTCACCATGAGTGGTGAAGGGTCCGCGAGGCGGAGTAACGGGGGTGGCGGGAGTGCAAACACGGCTACCTCGGCAGCGGCTGTCACATGGAGTGACCTAAAAAAAATTGCACTTCACAAGGACCTGACGCCCCCACCTCTAGGAACACGCGATTTCCTTGCATGGAAAGACGTGTTCCTCGCGTGGGCGGCCGAGCATGGACTCGAGGAACTGTACCTCAACTCACCGCCGGAGGAGGTAGACGATCATACCCTCCTCCGTGCCTTCAATGCCTTGACACGCGCTCTTCCCGACGACCAGTCTTACGCCGTTCATCACTTTCGATGTTGCGGGCGAGGAGAGGATCCAACTAATCCTCGCAATGGAGCTCCCCGTCCTTCCGAGGCATGGCAGCACCTAGTGACGCGCAAGGAGGAGCAGGGAATGGCACTGGTTATCACGCTGCATGACAAGCTTCGTCGTCTTTACCCAAAGCCCAATGCGCCTATTGCCGAGTACTGGGATGCGGCGATGGACATCAGGCGCCGGATTCTTGGACTGGGTGCTTCTTGCACCATTCTGGAGTGGCTAGATCCAGTGCTGCTCCACCTTGGTGAGCCATACAAGGAGTTTCGTCGTGACCTGCTGCGACGCCTTCGCGTTGCAGACATTGAGAGCACTGACCTGTCAACGGTGTTTAAAGAATTAAGGAACTACGAGGACATCCTCCGAGGTGAGGATCGAGAGGCAGGCACTTCCACAGCCACTGCCTTCACACATCAGACGCCTGGGGCACTTCATGCCATAACCGGGCAGGGAGGTTACAGTGGTGGAGGCGGACGTGGTGGCCAGAGCGGTAGAGACCGCGGACGTGGACGAGACACTAGCAACCGTACCTGCAACTACTCTCGTCAGCCCGGTCACTACTGGCGTGCCTGTCCCGTGCTGCAGCGCATCATGAACCCACAGCAGCAGCAGTATCAGCAGTAGCCTTATCAGCAGCAGTTGCGTCCACCTACCATGGGACCACTGTCCCCTCCCACATGGGGAGCACCCGGTCATCTTGGGCCACGTGCGCCCACACCGACAGCTGCAACCACATTTGGACCACCTCAGCTCTAGCCGACTATGCAGCCGATGATGCAGCCGATGATGCAGCTGGTGATGCAGCCGATGATGCAGCCGATGATGCAGCACGTAGTGCAGCCTTCCATCATGCCTCCCACGTACTACATGCCACCGCAGTCTTCGGTGGCAGTTCCCGCACCTGAGTGGGCACAGCGCGTGTATGTCGATATGGCAATGACACAGGAGCCATCTCCACCACCTCAGTATGTTGGATGGGTCCCAAGCACAGAGATGCAGCCACCCGAGCCGACAGCAGCACCTCAGGGAGCAGGTCAGCGGCTCGGACACACGCATATCACTACATCCCATGCACTGCCCATGCACGAGTGGTTGTATGACACAGCATCGTCCCATCACATGTCACCTCATCGCCAGTTGTTTACGTCATTGTATGCCACACATGATGTTGAAGGGGTGAAAACTGGGTCGGGAGAGGTGCTTGCTGTTGAAGGTGTGGGGACTATGGCTGTTCAGGCGCCTGGGGGGGTACTGTGGCTGACTGGTGTGTTGTATGTTCCCAAGCTGAAGGTGAATCTGTTGTCGGGAGGACAGCTAGACAGGCAATCGAATGTGTCCACGATAACTCAAAAGCAACGATGCATGCTTTTTGATGCCTCTGGGTCCTTGCTGGCTGATGGACCATT
>SZWC01003530.1:65331-76597 GCA_023375785.1 Penium margaritaceum
TCCCCCTTGCCCTCGTCCTCTCTCCACCAGCCCCCTCCCTCGTGCACCTCCTTACCTCAATGTTCTTCCGCCCCCTCAAACCCACATGCCTCTCCCTACTGCACCCTCTCCCCACCTGTGCCCACCCTTCCCACCACCATCTCACCCGGCTTCCCCGAATTTTTCCCCTGCTCAGCCTTCTCCCCTCCCCTCACTCCCTCTCCCACGCACTCACCTGCGATGCCTGGTCACGCCATTGCCGCTCCTGCTTCTCCTGCCTCTCTCTCTCCTTCAACCTCCTCTTCTCGGCCACCTCCGCAGCGTACGCCTTGCGGATTTCTGCCACCTGTCGCGCGTACAGACGCCGCGGCAGGTGGCGGCGGGACTGCGAGCGGATGGAGAGGAGGACGGCAGCAGCTGCTGCTGTTCGCCCGGGCCGTCTGCTGCTGCTCGCACACTCGCAGTGACTCTGGAGGCAGCTGCTGCTGCTGCAGATGGTGTGTAGGCGGAAGGGGCGGCAGCAGATGAAGCGGAAGAGGCAGCTGGTGCGGCATGCGCGGCAGCAACATCACCTCCGCTACCGCCGCCAGCGCTACCTGCGTGCAACAATCTCGCCCAAGAACCGCCAACCACAGCGGCCGGCTGGCAGCCGCCAGGAAGCGATTGCCACTGCCACGTGTCAGAAAAAACGGCCGATGATGGTACGGCCGACGGACTCTCCGTCCGTGCTGCTGCCGCCAGCTGCGCTAGCAGCCTGCGGCTACCAACCTGCACTTGCCCCGCCAGCACCATCAGGCGAACGACCGACACTTCGACTACAGAAGCTCCGCGAAACACCGGTTTCTGTGCTGCTGCTGCTGCTGCCGCTTACAATACTGGTGCTGCTTTAGCTGCTTCTGATGCTACCTCTGCCTCTCCGTCCTCCCGTTCCTGCTGCACGAGCATCCTCAGAGTGGGGTCCCACTTGCTAGCGGTGATGGAGTTTTTTAGCTGAAATCTATAAAATGTCCTGCGGAAATTCAAATACACCAATGCGAGCCCTGCCCGCTCGATTTCCCGCTCGATTTGATGGCTCCCTTGCGTTCGCACGCGATCAATGATGGGCTTTTTCTTCAACGGAGAGTCTTCGTGCGTCACTGACACGGTCTGCAAAATTTGACAGGTCGCATACCTCGGCGAAGTGTCCGCACACGCGAAAACTGGTGCCGAAACTAAAATTTCGAGCCAGTTTCAGATCTGTGTCAGGAGCCTTGGCGGGCGAATCGAGTCGCACATCTCTCCCGCTAGAAAACTCCATCACGGGTGGCCTCGGTGCGGAGCTGGGTTCGCCATGATGGACGTTTTCGTCGAAATCCATTTGAAAGAGTTTTCCGAATCAATTTTCGGTTTCTTTGGTCGCATGGATGAGCAAGTGCTCATGTCCATTTTGCACGACTGAACTCGCCGAGTCCCACATCTTGCAGACCTTTCTCTCCAGGATGCTTCCTACGAAGAAGCCAGTGCTCGACGGAAGTTTAACCGGTCGCGCGAGTAGCTTAAATAGTCATACGAATAGTTCAAAATCTTGCGCGAGTAACCGTTTGCGACTTCCACGCGCAAGTTCAGAAAAGGGTCACATGGAGGTCGCGTTGAAAGTCTAAGTCGGGTGCTAGCCTCGATGACCTGACAGAGGACCATACCCGCCATTTTAGCCAGAAAACCCATCACTGCTAGCAAGTGGGACCCCACTCTCAAGAGCCCTTTATTGGGTTACATAGCAACCTATTGCAATCATTTCGTGGCCAAAAGATGTTGCAAGAAAATAGTGATTGGTGGATCGGTCATTTTTCTGACGGGTCCACCAATGACAAAGCGAAGATTCTGGCGGGTTTCAGAATCGGACAGCCAGACTGCAATTTCTGCGGCTTAAAAAAAAACAAAAAACTGGACATCATGGAATCCGCCAAGCGACGCTAATCCGGAAACGGTGAAAACACCGCTTCCCCCCTGCTTTGTGACTCGCGGCCCTCATGTACCCCCTCGTCCAAACAATATGCATCACATACCCCCTCCGTCGGAGCTATGAGCCCCATTTGCCCCTTTCCATCAATAATAAGTCCTTTCCTCCACCCCTTTTTCGTTATTCTCAAACATCGATGTATTTCCCTGCTTAATCATGGCAAAAGCAGGCATGTCGTGCTAGAATGCGGCCCTCCATCGCGTCCGTCGCGATGGAGGGCAACGATATCATCAAGGGGTGGGGAGGGGGGGTGGATTGCCGGCCGACGTCCGTCATTCGGCACTTCGTCAACCGCCGCCACACCCCCCCCCCCACCCCCTGCCTCTCGCAACCCACCAGCCCATCCACCTGCCCGCCAAACGAGGCCCTCGCAATTAAGGGTCGCGATGCAGGGGGTAGTGGAGGGGGGGACTTTGGCAGGGATTCTGGCTGACAGGCGTACGTAGGATTCCCCCCTCCATTATTAGGGAGTCAANTTGCCGGCCGACGTCCGTCATTCGGCACTTCGTCAACCGCCGCCACACCCCCCCCCCCACCCCCTGCCTCTCGCAACCCACCAGCCCATCCACCTGCCCGCCAAACGAGGCCCTCGCAATTAAGGGTCGCGATGCAGGGGGTAGTGGAGGGGGGGACTTTGGCAGGGATTCTGGCTGACAGGCGTACGTAGGATTCCCCCCTCCATTATTAGGGAGTCAAAAATCCCTTTCTGTTTTCTTTTACATTTTGTTCGTTTGAGATACAAAATATAAAGAAACCCACCCCCTCATTAGACACAGGGTTTAAGGGTTTTTGCACTGGAACCTCCTTGGCCTTGCGGTAGCACGGCCCAACAAGTCCCTTTCAACGCATGGGGAGTCTCGGACCCCCCATGCAAACTCCCTGCAAACCACTTACAGAGAATAACAAACCCTTCTACTAAGGAGTTTGTGATTATTGGGTGAAGAAATGTGATGTGGGCATGTCTAACGCCGCATCCATGCGACATCCACATGCTATCTTTCAACAAACGACAATGGTATACCGTTCATTTTCTAGGCCTGAAAACTTGCGCCCATGCAGAAGGGGTGGGTTAGGCTTATTGTTGCGAGGGAGGGGCGGATCAGGCTTATTGTTCCGCGGTAGGGGTGGATGAAGCTCATTGTTCCGAGATGGGGGGATCAGGCTTATTCTTCGGAACCAGGGCAATAGAGTCATTCTACCCATCGAGAAAACATGAACATTACAGTTGGCTCCAAACCCTATGTTCAGTAGGGATTGGACCCAACTGTGATAGACTAGCCACAGAGCAAGTCCCGGCTGCAAATGCGAAAAACATCCATATGTGATTGTGGTCATTCCATGCAAAATAAATTCCTTTAAAATGAAATAAATTCCAACAGTCAGGCACGGGCTGATGCAACTCACAAAATAGATGCCGAAGCCACAGCGCCTCAACAACCCCAGCCCCCAAAGCAACATACTGAGCCTGTGATGTGCTACGTGCGACACAACACTGCTTGCCGCAACTCCACGACACAGCGGTGCCACCCTGTAGGAGCAAGTCGCATGTTTGAGTGCGCCAATGAAGATGCCACGTGCAGTCACTTTTTGTGTAGCCATCGACTACCACCGAATACTACCGTCGAAAGCAAAGTCCAAGGTGCGTTGTGGAGACCATGTACCGCACCACTCGTACACCCGCGTGAGGGGCTCTCGCCCGAGGACACTATGAAAACTGTGCAAGGAGGTTGACATTAAAGGAAATGTCAAGTCATGTGATAGTGGCCAAGTCAAAAAAGAGCCAATTACACACAAGTACAGGGTCACTTCTATAGTTTCTCCCATTTGTACGGGATCATCTACGTTCAGAGCATCCTCCCCGTCAGTTGTGATGGGGGTGGAGGCTGTGGGAACTGCACCAAGGAGGCCAGCAAATCGCTCCCCCACAATGTTGGCATAATATGTCTAATGCAACAAAATTTTCCTTTGCTGAAGAATCACGCATAATCTCCATCCCGAGAAACATTGCTGCAGCACCGAGGTCCTTCATGCTATAGGTAGTCTGAAGGACTTCCTTGGCCTCCATCACAGCCTCCATGGAAGGAGACACAATCAGGAAGTTGTCCACATAGACCAGGATGGTGGTGAAGCTCTCAGTTATCCGTTTGAGAAAGAGGGGCGGGTCAGCGTCACTCGACACATAACTGGCACGTGTCAGTGTGCCGGTGATCTCCAAGTTCCAGCACCTGGGTTACTGTTTCAAATAGTACAAGGCCTTGCGCAAGCGCCCGTCCTTGTCACTGACCTTGGCTCTAAGTGGCTAGACCATGTAGATCTCCTCGTCTAAGGTGCCATGGAGGAACGCATTCACATCCATCTGGTGGAGCTCCCAATCGTGGTGGAGTAATCCCGAACCGAGTGCGAGCGGTGGTCATGCGACCAACAGGTGCGAAGCTGTCACGGAAATCTACACCCTCAACCTGCACGAACCCCTTTGCCGTCAAGCCAGCCTTTTAGCGATCGAGTGTGATATCAGGCTTCACCTTCTTGTGAAAGACCCACTTAGCCTGTACAACCTTTTTTCCAGGCGGGAGGTTGACAAGCTCATAGACACCATGCTCACGGATGGCTCTCAGCTCATCCTCACAAGCAACACGCCATAATTTTGCATCCTGAGCAGAGAGTGTCTCCTTCAACGTGCCTAGATCAGGCGTCATCGAGGGAGAGCTTCGGGTGGCTAAGACATATGCCCCTGGACTCGGTCTAACCACGACAAGGTTGGCGGCGGCATCGCAAGCGACGGAGAACTCTCGGGAGACCAGCTCGTAGCCGACACGACATGCTAGATGCACCTTAATGTATTGTGCCTGTACATTCAACCAAGGGCCTTCGTGCCAGGCTCACCACTCCGATCACTACAATTCGGGCGTCAAGGTAATGAGTCCGCTGAGTCCTAAAGGCTAGTGGTTTGAGATGAGCATAAGGCTCGCAAGAGTAGCCCGAAGCTGAGGCGTTCACCTCAGGCTGCGGAGAAGGCTGCAGGCCCGTAGCCACAAGGGGAGTAGGTGCATGCACAGGAGTGGGTGTGACAGAGGGGACTAACACTGGCATGGGATCAGGTGTGCCAGAGGGGACTGACGATCGTACGAGATCATGTGTGCCACAGAGGACTGATAATGGCACGGGATCAGGTGTGCCTGAGGGGTGTGGTATCGGCATGTGGTTAGGTGTGCCACGGGGGACTGATGTTCGTACAGGATCAGGTGTGCCAAAGGGGACCGATAATGGCACGGGATCAAGTGCGCCAAAGGGGTTTCGCACCGACACGGGATCATGTGTGTCAGAGGGAACTGATATTGGCACAAGATCAGGTGTGCCAGAGTGGTCTGACACCGGCACGGGATCAGGTGTGCCATAGGGGACTGATGAGGCTACTAGACCCACAGTCACGATGGCCGGAACGTCAGCAATAGCAGACCAGACCGCAGGTGAGGAGGCCCGGACGGACCCATCCGTGGGACTAGACTCCCCTATCTGCTGGGAGGCCACACAAGTAGGAACATGGTCGGCGGCCAGCGACAAAATGTTGGACAAGTCGTGGTAGGAAAGAGCCTCAAAGAAGAGAGCATCTCGAGACTCGACAATGCGAAGGAGAGTAGGGTCCCAAAAGCCCCAAGCCTTTGACCACAGGGAGATGCAAAGGAAGGTACATATGCATTCCCAAGTTGAGACCTTGGATCCCTGCTAGTGTTTAGGGTTTAGGGTTTAGGGTTATGTTGTGGCATAGCAGGGGTGGAGAGCTGGTGAAAAATATGCCCATCCTGGTGCATGCACAAACGATGAGCAGGCTAAGCTCAAGAGCAGGGACAAAGAGCACCTAAAAAATGTACAAGGGGCCAGACGGACCATCAAACCGCACAATCCCAGCTCCCTTTAGAGGTAACGACTAACCAGACCTTGTGCGAACAGACCGAATGGACGCAACGGGACCGAGCACAATGAATTCACTACAACAACAGGTCATGTGATGGGTGGCACCACCATCAAAGATCCAGGTGCCACTCGGCTCATGACCAGTTGTCAATACAAGGCAACATGCCATGGAACACTCTGCCTTTGCTGGACACATAGCACAGGTCTCACGACAATGAAAAATAGCACAGATCTGTGACTCGTCAAGCCTGTCGGAACCGTCAGGTCCATCCTTATTGCAACCCAACTAAGCTCCTCCACAAGCATCATCACGCGCAATAGACAAAATAAGACAACCTGTCTCGGGACCACTCATTTGTGCAAAACACACTCGTACCTCCCTGAGTACAAAGCACTAGCAGCTGACGAAGCTCCGCAATCGTGCGATCTCGAGGATCCATATCACCGCTGTTGCCTGGTGAAACAAATTTATTTGCTCCAGTCGTGGTCGCGGCGAGATCCGTCCGTGTCACTCAGAGGAAATCCGCTGTGTATGCACTACCTAAAGGTCGCGCATGATCCGAGTCCAATCAAGAGGCTGCTCACACTCCGTGTTGCGGTGAGTGCCTACACAGTTGTAGTAGTGGACAGAACGTCCACTTCCACTACTCTTCGACTGCTACTCCTGCTGTTGTTCCTTCTCGCGTCACTTTTTCCCCAGTACGGCTGCTGTAACATCTTGAGGGTAGCCGCTCGAGGTAGAGGAGGAGGATGAGGAAGCGGTGGAGGTGGGACTGGTGAACTGGAACAGAGGCGTAGGAGGGGTCGTAGTCACTACTACAACTGGACTCTACTCATGGGCAATGGCAGCCTCATGAGCTGATGTGACTTGGAGGAAGTAGCAATTGGCTGAAGGAAGCAACTGTAGTGACTCCAACAACTCAGAGAGAGCCACACGGTCAAAGCCCGCAAAGAAATTCACATGATCCAAGTGTGCCCCCATCATGATGGTGTTGAGTGTCCACGATTCCGTCCCATCACATGTCCCAAGGTGCGTGTAAAGGCGCATCGCAGCTGCAAGCTCCATGGAACCCTGACCAAGGGAGTGAAACTTACATAGTTGGGCCGTCCTTGTGGCATGGGTCTCCGTAGCAAGAAGTGTCAAGGCCGACTCCCAGCCCTGGCACGGATCTGCTCCAGTCCTGGTCCTGGTCTCACCCAGGAAGGGTCGTAATTTGACCATAGTCTCCCGCGGCATAGCGTAGAGGAGACCATGCATCGCTCTCGCTGCTGTCTGAACCTGGAGAGCATCACGAGTCTTGTACTGGCTGTGGTAGTAGGGCCAGATGCCCTCAGAGTCTGCCCAAACCTGAAATAGGGTCTCCCAGTAATCAAAGCCCATATCGCTATTCTAACAAGATGGATCTGTCTCAAAGTCCTTCAATCGCCGCACGTGGGGAAGGCAACCTCAAGCTCGGGAGATGGTGGGCGAGGCAGAGGGAGACCACCACTGAGAGAAATGCCACCAAAGGTAAATGTTATTGAACGACGTGGCTGTTGCTGTGGTAGCAGTGGCTGCTATTGCTCCAGCGGCTGATGCTGTTGTGGTGGTGGCTGTTGTTGCTGTTGTTGCTATTGTACCTGCTTCACCTGCTGCAGAAAGGGGAAGCCAGTGGGTCCTCTTATAGAAGAGAATCCCTCTCCATTGGGGCTTTCAGACATGGCCTCGAGTTTTGCTTGATTTTTGTGTGTTTTTTGTTTTAGTTGCTGATGTCCGCAGTGATGTTACTAGGGATGTCGGTAATGATGTCAACTGATGTCGATTGATGTCAGCAGTAGCTCGCTCTTGTTGACGACAATACATGGCCGTTGCTCTTACTACAGCTGTTGCGCTGCTGCTGCTACTGCCGCTATGGCTACCATTGTACGGCTGCTACTGATGTTGCCGTTGTTGTTGTGGCTGCTACGCTACTACTGCTATTGCGGATGCTGTTGCACATCCGTTGCTGCTGCTGTTGCTCCTGTCGCTACAGCTGCTGCTACTGCTGTCGCTACGACTAATACACTAGTACTGCTGTTGTAGCTATTACTTTGCTACCGATGTTGTGCTACTACTGCTACTGCAACAGTTGTTGCTGCTACTACTGCTATGGTGGGTGCTGTGACCGCTGCTATTGCGACCGATGTTGCGGCTATTGCAGGTTCTATTGTAGATACTGCACTGTTGTTGCTGCTATAGCTACTGCTACGCCGTTGCTACTGGAAAAACTATTGTGATGCTGCTGCTACTACAACTGCGGCTACACTGCGGCTGCTATTATGGTTGCTACTATGGCAGCCGCGACTGCGCTGTTATTAATGTTGCGGCTGCAACTCTGCTACAACGGCACTTGCTGCTTCGGTTCCAGCTACGCTTTGGCTACAGCGACACCTGCTGTTGTGGCTGCTACAGCTATGCTACTGCTATTGCCATGTTGGGTGCTGCTCCTGCCACGGCAGCAGCAGCCAAGGAAGGAGGGAAGGGGGTGGCGAATACAAGGGACCTCCCTTGTCTGCCGCCGTCACCGCGTGCATCGGTGCTGTCACGGCATAGCCTGTCGGTTTGGTAGCCGCGAGTCAGCTAAGGCTACCATCGTCGCAGGGTCAGTGCTGCCAAAAAAAATTGGCAGCATTTCCTCCGCGTTGTGAGCGTTTTGACGACGCCTACAGCGGGTTAACTATGTTAGGAAAATTCCGGCAGAGTTTCCCTTGCACGGGCACGTTTCTAGGACCTATATGCGTGGTTGCTGCTCAGAAAAGCTGCTTCTGCTGCACTCTGGCTTTGATACCAAGCTAGAAACTATCTCAGAGCGACTTGTTGGGGCTACACCTTGGTTGAAGTAGGCATGGCCCCACGCTCGTTGCTTTGCAATTCTGCCCCCACTTGTTGCTCTAAGGCTTGTGAGAGGAGAACTGAACTCTGAGGAGTTAGCGCCAGAAAGGCAAACAAATCTGAGAGTGAACGGATTAGCAACTGAGAATGAATGAAACTGAGAGACCCCTCACAGAACTAGGCCTAGCTCAGCTCTGTAGAGCTTGTTACTCAGGTCACTAACCAATCAGGAAATTCTCTGTGTTCGCGGCATGCTGAATTTTCTCGGTGAGCCCCGCCAGGCAGCCAACAACCCCTAAGTCAGGCGCCGTCCATTTTCCTCAAAATTAGGCCATCCCTAAACACCCACGCTGCGAACGCAGTCGTGCGGTCAGAATCGTCCAGAAAAATAATAGCCAGGAGTTATGATTGCCCTAACCCAGGCAGTGTCTAGGAAACAACTTTGCTTGGCTGATCTGAGACTCGCACCCTAAGGAAAGCATGCCGCTACAAGTGCAACCGTGCAGTCAGATCTGTCACAGGACGCGCGTAGGCAGTGTCTGCGGAGGCAGTGACCGCCAATGGTGGGACGACTGAGGAGGCCCACCAAATGAGATTGCCAAGGAGCTTTCTAGCACGCTCGCTACTGACTAGGCGTCAGAGCTCAATCAGCTTACGACGTCAACACAGGCCAAAAGCGAAACGACAAGGGTTTGGCTAGGCGACACATAGTGTCAAATTTGCTTCCATAAATACAACACATGTAGAGACAGTTACAAAAATAAGCCATGGCCACCTAATAGCTGTCAGGTCTGGTGCGCAGCCAGCGCAACCAAGGACGTGTTTAGCTGTGCACCAGGCACAACTTGCACAAAACTACGCAAACTGCCAGAACGGCCCAGCCGAGGCTAAAACACTGGTCCCATCATGAATTCCTGAACAAGCGTCAGAACGACGCGTCGTTTGAACCAAAATGACCAGCACAACGAGCTGGACACGTCGCGAGCTCCCAAAACGCACACACTGGTTCAAGGCTCTGTGTTTCCACGTCGCACTGATACGACCCACCAGTTGCGTGCATCTCGACCTGAGCCACCTTAGGTCTCCTTGTGATCGCAGAACATTTCTCCGGATCCCCGGGTGTTGACCACCAAGAAAACTGTAGCAGCTACACACCCACAAACCTGGATGCCAGAATGCAAAAACTGCATGACAACAGCATTATCGTGGGTGATAATACAGTATCGGAATTTCTAAAAGACTTGCGGTGCCACAATCGGTGTGTGGAGCGGTGTCGGCTCAAAGCCTACCCAACAACACCGCCGATGGAGCTGAGCACGTCGTGCGATTGAGAGAAGTGGCTCCAGCAAGATGCCTGCAGACCTCAGCATGCATCAGCTCCACCAAATGACGCTCCAGCAGCACCCCGTCTTGCTGTCAATCATCTGCACGCCGATGTACACAAGCTGGGAGGACACAACAGAGTACAATGAGAAGTGCGCAAAACTAACATATGGTAATACTTTCAGTTCCCGATTCTGAAAGTGAACAAAATGCAATGTCGAATATCAAGCGTAGTAAGGTACATACATATTCATACATGTACATGTGAACATGTTTGTATAAGGCCATATTGCAACTTCATGGCGTTTGGAGCATGTCTCTCACTTAGAATTAAGATTATATTCGTATCAATGACACAATGCTTTTGACACTCGATACATTACAACTTGGTCATAGAGATGGAGTTTCCAAGGAACAACAGGAGTTATGTTAGCAAAGGGTTCCACTCGTTAATACCTGGTCATTTGTCAAGGATCATGAAGGCAAGGGTTGTCACAGCCATTGATGTGTGAATTGTTGGTTGAAAAGCCATGGAAAATGCTGATGACTGTTCCAAGGTACATGCATTTCATCAAAACGTATGAGGATCACTGAAAAATGAACAGAGTCCATTTGATTTCACAGAGAATGCAAAAACATTTATAAATCGTTATCTTTCAAGGCAAGGACAAACACTGTCATGGAATGAGAGACTGGAGGAACTCTCTTAGCTTGATGATGCCACTGTCACAACCCCACAGTGAAAGGCTGAGACATCGCTCAGAAGTAGCAGCCTGTCTTGTAAAATGTACACGCTTTGAGTCGTCCTGACACTCTGTACGAGTACGATGCACACTTGCACACATAACCCTTGCAATACCTGATGTAAGTACAGTATCCTATGGGGCAGGAGCATCGTTTTTTACTCAATTTCTTGTAACTGCAGGCCATGGCAGCCTCGAAACTTGGGGAATTGCACTTGTAACATGGAGGAGGCTTTCTTTTTTATGGGATTTTGGCAGGTGGCTTGGCTTTGGAGGGGGTGGAAGGCGGAGGACGAGGTGGAGGACTTGCACCGTTAACCGGGGGACTGGCACTGATAACAGGCGAGGGGGGGAGGTTGGAGCTGGGAGGTGGCATTGTAGGAGGTGGCAGGGTAGGTGGAGGGCTGGTACTAGGATTAGGAGGGGGAGTGGGAGGGGGTGGAGGGGGGGTGAGCGAGG
>SZWC01003530.1:126777-141706 GCA_023375785.1 Penium margaritaceum
GATGCATCGGTGTGTGATGCATCGGTGTGTGATGCATCGGTGTGTGATGCATCGGTGTGTGATGCATCGGTCGTTGCCCATGCTTTTCTGTAGTCAACGTTATATCTTCTGTTGTCAATGCTGCCATTGGTTCATTTCATGTAGTCCGCATGTGTCACCAGTTCATGAGTTCCCCGCTCACATTCACATTCAAATTCACATTCATGCACGCCCATGAGTGACTCACACTCCGTCGCTACCACTCCCCTTCTCGTCTTGTGCTCATCTCAACAACTATCGAGTGCACAGCCAGCCAGTGCTTTTGTGCGGCACACTCCACTCGTCGTGCCACATGACACAAACACAAACACAAACGCAAACACAAGCACACAACATCTCCGCACGAGTCGGGTGCGAAGAAGCCCACCAACATATCCAACCGGCAGCCACAAAGCAATCTGTGCAGGCCATGCGGCGTGGCTCACGCAGAGCGCGCGATAGGGGTGGTGGGCCACGCCTGTCGCGACCGACCGACCGACCGACCGACCAACCGACCGACCAACCGACCAACCGACCAACCAACCAACCGACCAACCGACCGGGGGAGGGAGACCGCCAAGAACACTGCCATGAGCACCCACTGTTGCTTCTTCCATTGTGGAGGAAAGTAGTAGCCACGACTCTCCCTGCTGCGACAGCAAGTAAACGACACGCTGCTGCAGACTGTGGCGCAGGGATGGTAAACCGCGGTATTGAGTACCGCAGTACAGAAGTACCGCGGTACTCAATACCGCGGTATACTACTTTTCTGGCAGGTCACTACCGATACCGGTACCACGTTACCAACGGTATTAGTAAAATACCGCGCTATTCCAGTCGTACTGCGGTACATGTTGTACCGTCGACTGTAAAACCTATTTTTTAGGTGTGGAAATCGACCGCAGAAAGCGCAGTCAGAATTAACTCTGAAATCCATTTCAAAAGTGCAGAACAGGCTAAAAACAGTAATCGTCAATACAATCTTACGTGTTTCTCTTAGTTGGAAAGTACCGCGGTACAGAAGAGGGGTACCCCTCAAGGTGAGTACCGATACCGTACCGGTACCGCCAAAAAAGTAACGGTACCGCGGTACCGCAATACCGCGGTATACCGCGGTATCGGTAGTACCGCTGCCATCCCTGCTGTGGCGTGAAGCACGACGTCTGAAAATCTGCTCAAGATCTGATGGAGGACAAAAACCGACACCACCGCGCAGTGACAGAGTCCAAAGCAAAAAACGGCTTTGCACAGCTTTCGTCGTCTTCTTGCGCTTGCTTCGTCGTACTGTCGCTTGCTCCGTCCTGCTGTGGACCACAGGCCCTACCATGGTGTGCGTGAGAAGAAGCCACTGCTGTCTTGTCGGCAAGTGAGACTCTCAAGTTGAGCACACTCAATCACTCACTCACTCACGCACTCACAGCTCCGTGATGAGGTCGCCATCGCACTTGACGTCGGGAATGCTGCCGCAGTCCGTCGTGGCGCTGAACGTGGCTGGCAGGCCCCATGCCGTGCGAAGCGCGTCCAACGCAGCGGCTGCGCACGTGTGAGCAAAAGAGCACAACGCACGAAGCAGGAACGGCCACACGACACGCATGCGGTGCGATGCAAGTTGCACACACGTGCAATGCGACGAGTTTTGGCACGACGGTCTCACAGGGAGAGAGCCGACGGTCTCAGTCAGAGCGTGCAAGGGGGGGGGGAGCCCTGCCTTACACGGCCTGCCGCACAGGCAGGCCTGCGTCGCAGGCCCCTGACACGGTCGGTCACCATCTCTGCGACACAGTTTGAAAGCTTGGGAGCTTGTGGTGTCGTGGGATGGCGGAGAGTGCGGACGGGTGGAGGAGCTTGGGAGCTTGTCGCGGCATGGCGTACCTTGGAAAGCGTTGGGGAGCGCGGCGTGAGCCAGCGGGAGGATGCAGCACGCGCACACAAGAGCCGCCAGTGCCTGCGGGCTCAGCACCGGCGGAAGTCGCGGCGGCGGCTGCGGCCGCCTCACGGGAGCCATGGAGGAGGTGTGTGAGGGTGGGAAGGGGGAGTGCATACAGCCGCAAGCTGAGTGCAATAGGAACACGTAGTGGTTAAAAGTGGTTAAAAATAGAGCTCTTCTCTAGCTTCCTAACGCACTTTACGACGTCTCAAACGGTGAAGCGTAGATGCCGTAGGGCCGTAAGCCCTAGTACGCCCGGTGGCCCACGCCGCCCACTTGCGGCTTGGCTGCCTCCAACTTTTGTTTCGTTCTCTTGTGGCTGCCACGAAGTGAAAGTGGTGGCGGCTTGAGGCTGCTGGTGGTAAACAGTGGTAATCAGGTTGTTTGGCCCGGTGGGAGGGATTTTCTGTCTGGACCATCCTAAAAACCCCAAAACAAAAACAGGTTGTTTGAGGCTGTCTCGTATGGAATGTCCGGGGTCCAAAAACCTCCCATGTCATTTAACTAGGTGCTCGAATAATTGCCGCTGATGGAGAACATAACTCATTCCACAATTGGCGAACCCAGAGTCAAGCTATGAAATTACAAAATGTTCTGAAAATTAGAATGAACATGGACACCGAATTCTCAAACCGTAATGATGTGGGCACGGGAGGCAGTGCAATAAGCTCATCCATCCCTCCAAACGCACCAATCCTTCCTCTCACGCCTCTCGAGTGCAACACTATCTAACGGACATGATCGCACACATGAGCAAACAACCCATAATGAAAATAGCACTGACTGCAACCTTTCCGTTGTGATTCACGTAATCGCGAATCCTAGAAGGGAACTCACCAATAAAGTCATCGCACAGGAAAGGAAACCCTAGCATGCTCGATAACCCCAAGAGCATGACTGATGACCAAAAACATCTCATCCCTCGATTTAAATCGTGCACGTGGGTCATTGTTCAACGTACATAGCTCGCCCACCCTTGTCGACACCCCGCAAGTTGGAAAACCCCAAGCGCGTGACTACAACGCATAGGCAACTTGTCTACCCTTCACACTCCTTAGCTCACAAGTCGACGACCGTAATAAACATAGAAAATTTCATGTTTTCCAACAGAACCACCGTTGAATGGACAACTTACAGGAGTCTGTCATGCGCACAATCATGAGAGATCACATGCTTCATATCTGTACAAAGAGAGCCTTCTTTGTGAGGAAAAAGAATTTTTCCATCATCCAAGCACTCCTTTCAGAAATCCTCAACGAAGTGGATCACAAATTTCCACAAACCAACATTTGTCGCAGCATTGACTAGACGAAGTCGCTTGTGTTGGGCCATAAGGAACGGCTCTTTAACATGTGGATGGCCCCAAAGCATTTCCTTTGCCCTGCGAATAACTTCCAACACAACACTAAGCTACATGACACTCATATCGGCGTGTGGGAGAAGCTCCATATGTACCCGTTTGTTGTCTGCCACAACTCTTTTGTCCGCCTTGAAATGGAGGCCTTCCAGAGGGTACCTACGATAATATGTCATGTTCTATGGGATGTTTATGTCCACTTCTGAGGCTGACAAGGAATATCACTTGTCGCCTTACCAAAATAACGAGCCGCCCTAAGTGGTGAAAATTCAAGACAAGATTGACGACACGCATGTGCCTTGTGGTGGTTATAAATTTTGTTTGTGCAATTTAAAAAACATATGTGCCTTGAAATGCGTCAGATGAAGGGAGCTTAACTAGACCATACATAGGTTAGCACTCAAATAATTCTTGTAATTTGTTATGCCTCTCTCCAATTCTACTACATTCATTTGGGATGCGATGAGTAAACTCATGATGCGTGCGTTTTCTAGCACTCTTTAAAGTATGAATTTTGTGTACCATGACAATTCCATGTAATTGTAGACCATGGGTTCCATGAATGTAGTCAAATAATCACTCTCTTTGAGGGAACATGATAACACTTGTCAAAGTGGGAAGGTGAAACATTGCATCAAAAAAAACCTACAAAAGTATTCAATTATTAGCATGTTATGGTAAGATCTTTGGTTAAACAAGTGTTTCGCATCATGAAGCAACTTTTGTATGCACTTCCTCGATTGGCTCATTACAAACATGGCTTGTAGGGCACAATTTTCTTATCATCAATGCTTTACACAATGTTTTGGAAGAGGTTAGAGCACTATTCGTAGTGCTCTGTGTATTTGTTGACGATGTAGAACCATTACCTCCTCTCTTTCCTCTTGTGGCTCTTATTCCTAGTGAAGATCATAGCATGAGGATGGGTACGGAGTGTTCATATATGGAATATTTGTTTGGATTGTGACACATACGTTTCTTTGGGTAGAATTATTGTATGTTATACCTCTGCTATAATATCATTTATACTCACCACTTCAAATTTCTTTCATCCTTTCTCCCCCGCGTTGCTTATCAAACCGACCTCATTTCCTTCTCCCTCTCTCTTTTTGTATCTCTCCCTCTCACGCTTTGTCTTCCTACTCCTTATCCCACTCCTCCATTTAGTCTGTCCACTCTTTGTCATCTTAACCCACTTGTCTTTGTCCCCATTCTCATTCCATTGCATGGCATAGAAAAATGGACATCGTCTTTCTTCCACTCCCAACCCTTGATTTATGATTCTCACCTCCATCTCGCTCTCTTTCTCCATCTCTCTATGCTCTTCTTCTCTCTTTCTCCTCTCTCTCTCTCTCTCCATCTCTCTCTCTCTATATCCCTCTCTATATTTCTCCCTCTCTTTATCTCTTTTTTACTCTCCACCATAACTCCCTCACTCTATCTCACTCTCTTTGTCTCTCTTTCCTCTCTCTATATCTTTCTCTCCCTCTCTCTTCCTCCCCTCCCTCTCTCTCTCTCTTTCACTCTCTCTCTCTCCCTCTCTCTCTCTCTCTCTCTCTATCTATCTATCTCTCTCTCTCTCTCTCTCTCTTACATATCTTCATACCCCTCCCCTTCCTTTGTTTTCTCTAATATCCACATACCCTCCCCAAACACTCTCTTGAATGCTTCTCATCACATGGAATAGTGAAACAAATCATGTTTCCACTCCCATCCCTCCATTGTTAGTTCGCACCTCTCTGTCTCTCTATCTTTCTTATAGAGAGACAGAGAGAATAGGGTCAAGGATAGGGGGAGGGATATGATGTGCATGAATAAAGACTACTGGTGGTACTTGGATTCATGCACATGAAGTTTGCTCGGGTGTAGACCCGTTGAAGGACATAAGTTGAAGCCCAACCACGCTTGTTAGTGATCGCATGTAAGTGCGGGTGAAGGAGGAATGTGGTGGTGACACGTGTGTAAGGGAAAACACAATTGGAAGTGGAAATCCAACTGTTTTTATGGGTATGATAGTGTTCAAGAAGGGTCAGCCTTCGTGGACTGTGCTTTTACGAGTGGGAGTAACATGGCAAGTGACGGATTAGGGTTGAGAAGTTTAATACCTTGTGGCAAAGCAATAGGGGCACTTGCACTTGCACCCTTGGGCTTGGCGTCCAGGGTCATATGCGTGGAAAAAAAGGGTTGAAGTTGAGATGACTAGGATGGGCATATAGTCTGCTCAAGCATGGCGGTGTTTAGGAGCAAAGGAGGAATGTAAAATGTTGGCCATCGTGGAACTATTTGACGGTGTTGGTGTGTGGCATAGAGAAACACCTTGCACATCCCTCAACTTTGGGGACATAACACGTAGTACAAATTCGGCTCTATTCCATTCATTCTTGGTAGGCATAATTGCGACGCGCACATTCAATATGGACATGTGGGCGTTCGGGTAGTGGAATGCATGCACCCAACATTTAATGAGCTCTCCCAATCCATCTTTGTATGCGGTTCTATTTTTTGCCTTGTGCATACCACGTGAACCGTGTCATGGAAACGACGTTTGTGGCAAGTCACGTGATGTAGATCCTTGGAGGTCTTGTGAATGGAAAGAGTGGGAGTAGTCATTCACTCCTCGACTTGACAAGCTTATGCAAGCCGAGGTAGCAAACGGTATTAGTGACCTCACTAGGCGTTTATGGAGGGGTAAGGGGAAAAGGGGGTGAAACTAACATCCATGAGTGTGACTGCAAACGGATTGTCACTTTGGGAGTGGGATCTTATGGAGTGTGGGCTCACGAAGACAACGTGGTTTGGTGAAGTCGATAAGGAACTAAGACTTGTGCCTTCGCTTATTCGCATTATACTCCACTATAATTCTTTATACAAGGAAAGGTAGATAGGAGGGCACAATCTTTTCTTGCATTTGGAATGTTGAACATGCATCCTTATAACGCTTACGTCTTCCCTTGGAATGTGTGGGTTGTTCACTTGACACAAGGTTCTATTCCTTCATTGATTGACCTAACGACTCGGTTTGATTTTGCATTTTGAAATTTAAAGCGACCTATTCTTGTTATACTCCACTATAATTCTTTAAAGCAACTGCAATTGCACGGCAGTCAACCTTCATTTCTTGTCAACAGTTTCCGGCCACTTTATCAAAATTCTGTGGAAGCTACCAGTCTACCCCTTGACTGTAACACGCGCATCGATGGGCGTTTTGAAAGTTTTTGTGCGCTTGTCGAGTGTGCTGTCAACTCGCTAGAAGCAAGCTGGCACTATTCGTTTCTTTTGTACGGATTCGTCGTCCAGTGCATGATCTTCCATGTTCCTGCACGTTTGTGTCCCTGTCGCTTGAAAGTATCGAGCCGCACGTACTTCCCTGTTGTCAGAATAGAACGAAATATGTCTGACATGCTGCAAGTGGCTGAACCGCTATGATAGTAGAGGCGAGGGTAGACTGGTGAAGGGAATGAGACAAACGAGGAGAGGGAAAGAGCGTGTGGGGGATATAAAGGTGAGGCTCGAGGACGCCGTGTCCAGCGCGACCGAGCGTCGCATCCGCCGCTTTCGGACCAAAAGCGGCGTGCGCGCGCGAGTGACGAATAGCGGCGTATAATCCGGCAGCATCCTCGGCATCCTCACAGCAGCACCTTCGGGGGGTCGAGGTACTTGACGGGGGGAGGGGGGGGGGGGGGGGGGGGGGGGGGGGGGGTGGCGTGTGGAGGTGCTACTTGGAGGAGGGAGATCGGCAGTAGACAACATGCGATGCGTGCAACGGCAAAAACTGACAGCAGCTGAAAAGAAGGTCTCCTTCACAAACGAAAGCTGGTAACAATGCCACGTCAAGGTCACTTTCCCGTCCGAACTAGCTCTGTAGTAGTCAGAGTTTGCCAACTTTGAACGAAGCGATTTGGAGTTGTCGGAGCTTTGAGGCCGTAGCACAGACCTAACAACTCCAATGTCACAGTCAAACGGTGCCGCGTTGGAGTGAGTGGCGAGCTTACGAGACAGAATTTTGTGTTCGGCGGACACGCTAAAACGCGTAGTCGCTACAAACAAATCCAAAATTCGCCGTGTAACGCTTAAAGCACTTGCTTCACCTGGCCCTCCAGCAACTTCCGGAAGGGAGCCAAGTGAACGGAAATTTCTGCATGAACCATCTTACACACCATACGAAAATAAATCCACCTGTAAATTTCGCACGTGAGCACATGTTCCCAGTTCAGCTGCATTGCATTCGCGGCGGCAAGACGGAAAGTCAATCCCAATGATCACGCACTTTCTATCGTCGGTCGAAATAGGATCTAAAACTTGTTTGTCGTGCGCCGACATTCTCCTTTGCCTCGTTGGCAGCGAACTGTCCTCTTGCGCCTAATTTGTCAGATGTATTCGTTGTTGCAAGCCTTGTTCGATAACATCTTTCTTGCTGAATCATCGACGATTTCTTCGCTCCTTCTAGGTCCCCACCAATCTCAGCTTACTGAAGACAACATAATCTGAACAGGTAATCAGGAGTGCTCCAAATGCCATTGTTCTGAGGGGGCATCCACAAACTCATCTTTCTACAGAGGGGTAATCAATGATATGCTAAACGAATCGTAGAAGGTGAAAAGGTATAATTTGCAAGGCAAAATGCGGTTTAGGATTTGGACACTTGGGGCATTTATAATTAGCGGTAACTGTACGTAGAGTCCTTTGTCGAAGGACGCGTGTGGAATCGCGTCGCGAGTGGTCGGATTTGAGAAACTCCATCGAGAAGTTGGGGGACTTCAAGAATCAACAACGTAGATGCGAAATGCGTCTTTCTAAATCCATATTCATCTCGGTGCGTGGAGAAGTCGATCGAGAGGTCGTGTTACTTCTGTTCTGGTTCTGCGAGAGTGGTCGAAGTTGTCAAAACGTTTGGGAAGGTTCACTAAGGGCGGGGGCAGTTGGCTAGTTTGCCCGCGAATGTCCGAGTGAATATCGAGGTCTCACGACGCGATGGGCTAATTGTGTAATGACAATAATGCCCATGCGGAAATATTAGGGACTTGTGTACGTATGGTACGTAACACTTCCCCACCTTTTAGTCACGACGTCCCAGCGCGTGCACTGTTGTGGCCCGGTGACGGCGGTAAGTGCCGTCGATGAGGTGATCGACGTCTCGGAGATTTTTTGTAGGGTTCCCAGCTGTTATGCGCCGTGTCATAACCGTGCCACTTGACGAGATACTCGGTCTTCTTGCCTCGTCGTTGGTGGCCAAGATGTCCTCGATGACGTACTCTGTGCCTTCGTCCACTTGTACAGGTGAAGGGGGATGTAAATTCCTGCCAGGTACGTGCTCTCCCCGGTCTCGGTAATGCTTGAGTCTCCTGATGTGGAATACCGGATGGATCTGCATAGTGTCGGGGAGTTTGGGTCCCGTGACCACAGGGGTTGGCATGCGCTCGATCTCAAACGGTCCCAACCATCGGGGTCTGAGCTTCAATCAGTCAGCTTCTTGGAGTTTGATGTTGGCCGCACTGAGGATTACCTTGTCGCCAGTGAGGAAGACGTCGTCGCTACGATGTCGGTCTGCTGCTCGCTTCATCGTTGTTTGTGTCTTCACAAGGGTCTGTCATGCTTCTTCCCAAATGGTGGTGAAGCCGCGGTGTTGAACATTGAACCCGGGAATATTGCTGCACCTATGTAGTCCGGCTGGCGGGGAGTTTGCCATACACCATTTCAAATAGAGTTTTGCTCGTTGCGGTGAAAATTGTTGAATAACATGTAATTTTGGCATTCGGAATTTTTTTGTGCCCAATCTGTCCCGTGAGGTTTGCATAGTGTTCGGAGTAGTTGTTCGAGCGTCTCATTGATCCACGCGGTTTGGTTGTCAGTTAAGGGATGAAATGCCGTTGAAAGTTGAATTCGACAGTCTTAGCGATTCATCAGTTGGCGTAAAAAACGGCTGGTGAATCGACCGCCTCAATCGCTCATGATGGTTCTTGGCACGTCGTGTAGCTGCACGATGTTGTTTAGCAATAGTCGTGATGTCCCTTTGGCGGTGACGGTGGTCGTTGTTGGAATAAAGTGGGACAATTTGGAAAACCTGTCGACTACCGCGAGGATGGCGTCATATCCCTCGGGTGTGAGCCGTAGTCCCGTGATGAAGTCCATGGAGATGTCTATCTATGGTTATGTCGGAATGGGGAGTGGTTGCAGATGTCCGGGTGGCCGTGTGCAACGGGATTTTTGACGTTGACACGTGTCACAGGATTTTGGAGAAGTTGGACACGTCGGATTGCATTTTGTCCCACCAATAGTATTTCGCCAGCCTCTTCAACGTCTTGCCTTCTCCAAGTATCCCCCTGGACCGGTGTCGTGGCACTCTTCACGCAACATGCGGCAGAGTTCCTCTCTTGGGGGAACGACCACCGGTGGGTGAATCTTCGTCGCCAATAGGGTGTGTCGTACCCACACTTGGCCTTGTCATATCCGCCGCCTGGTCGTAGCCTCGTGTGAACAGTTGCTCAAGATACGGATCTCACTATAGCTGTAGTGTTACTGCTTCAGCCATCAAGTTTGGTCGTCAGTTGAGTATGTCGGCTGGGTAGATTTGCCTGGCCAGTACTCGGTATCGTAGTCGAACCCGGATTCAAGGAACTCCATCCATCGGGTTTGACGTCGACTCATGTTCGACTGCGTCTTCAAATATTTTAAAGCATGGTCGTCGGTGCGCACGATGCATTGGCGGCATTCACGATGGCATGACCATGTCTAAAATGCATGTACGACCGCCAGGGTTTCTTTATCGTGTACGGAGTACTTGAGCATCGGTCCTCGTAGGTCTCTTGACATGTATGCAACCGGTTGTTCGACGTTGCCGTGGCCTTGTAGGAGGACTGTGCTGATGGCTCGATTTGAGGCGTCTGTAGCCATGACGTAGTCGACCGTTGGATCGGCTAATCGTAGGACTGGTGCTGAGGTTAGAGCTTTGCGCAAAGCGGTGAACGCTTCCTTTTTTCTTTCTCTCCACCGCCACTCCTTTTCTTTTCAAGTAAGATCGGAGAGAGGCGCTAACACTCAACCGCAATCCTGTACAAAGCGCCGGTAGTAAATGCAGAAGCCGAGAAAAACTTGAATTTCTCGAACGTTGGTTGGCGTCGGCCACTCAGCGACTGCTGCCACTTTTTTCAAATCCATGGTGATCTGTCTGCTCTTGATAATGTGGCCCAGAAACTCAATTGAACGTCGACCGAAGTCGCACTTCGAGAGTTTTCCAAGAAAAATCTCTCTTTGTAAAACTTCAAGAACTTTTTGAAGATGTCCATCATGCTCCTCTGGGGTGTGGCTGTACACCAGAATGTTATTGATGTACACCATGACAAAATCGTCGACGTACAATCGAAAAATGTTATTCATGGCAACCATGGACGTCGTTGGGGCATTCGTAAGTCCAAACGACATTATCGTGAACTCAAAAAGCCCATAGCGAATTCAGAACACCGTCTTCTCAATGTCGGCGCCTGCCATGCGGATCTGGTGATAGCACTACGTAAGTCAATTTTGGTGAAAATTTGAGCTCCTTGGATTTGGTCAAAACGTTCGTCAGCTCGGGAAAGAGGGTAGCAGTTCTTGTTGGTAGCGTCGTTGAAAGCCCGGTAATCCACGTACATTCGCATTTCGCTGGTTTTCTTTTTCACGAATAGCACTGGTACGTTATAGGGTGATGTGGATGGGCTGATGAACCCCTGACCGAGCATCTCATCGCGCTGGTTTTTTAACTGGGCCAGCTCGTGGTCGCTCATCCGATAGGCCCGTCGAACTGTGGGTCGGCTGCCCGGTTTCAGCTCGATGCGATGGTCGATGTCTTGTTGAGGTGGTACGGTTTTTTTGTAAGTTCGTAAAAAAAAAGTCTGCAAACTCTTGAATGAGTAGTGCGAGGTCCTCAGGTACCATCGTGACTTTGATTGATGCCTATTAGGCTGATGAGCTTGATGAAGATGATGAGCCAGCTGCTGCCACTTCCGCTTCCTCCATTGGCTCGAGATGTACAAATCACACGCGAGCTCCTGGTTGTATGTAATGCTTGGCCACATTGAGGGGTATCGGCTGCATAGGTTTGTCGCTTTTTGGTTACTATGGCTTCCTCTGCAGCTTCCACCTATGATGCTTCTGCTGTGGACTTCTTTCCCATACACAAAAGTTGTCGCTTGGTGTCGTTGACTTCCACATAGATATCGCTGCTGTTCCAATCGTCATGCGGATTGTGCCGGTGCATGAAGTCTCATTTGAGGATAACTTTGTGATCACTCATGAGACAAGACATCCAGACCGTTGACTTCCAGACATCCCGTAGATCTCCCACTTGTAGTCATAGCGGTTCTCAGAGTCTCCTTGTTTGCAATCTTCTATCGACGGTTTTTCCTCTAAACACCCCTGGTTCGGTCTGCAAATCCAGCTTACGAACCATGTCATTCCACACAAAACTATGAGACGCTTCTCCATCTAGTAGTGCTGGTACCATTTTGTGACTTTTACATCCTTGAGGATGAACTCGTAGCAATATCGTCGGTTGGTCATCCTCGTACCCCTTACTGAAATTTGCGATCTTAGAAACCCTCTACGTTGCTGTAGGCCGTTCAGATGGGCGATCATTTGGCGTAGATCGATCCGCACAGACAAGAGTTGCGCCTTTCACTCCTACCCTTTTCCGTTTCCTGACTCATTTTTCTACAACTCCCCCCTCCCCTTGGCCTGTAGTCTCCTTCGGCAGTTGCGAGCGATGTGCCTGAATTTTCCGCAGTTATAGTAGGTTTGGGTCTCTATTTGGTCGGTGGTGTCCATTTCCATAGGAGTCGAGGAGTCCCCCAACTCACTTCTTCTATTTCCATGATAATTGTGATTGGGAGGTCGCCAGCCATAGGATTCGTAGATATGATCGTCGTGGTCGGTACGCTCGATTCTTTCTACTACTACGATGATCTGCGGTAAGTCATTCTGGATGCCAAAGGTAGTGATCGCTCGTTGGATGTCTCGCTTGAGGCCATTGTTGTAGTGGAAACAGAGTTTAGCGGGGGCGATGTCCACACCTGCGATATTCTCACGGAATCTCTGTGTATACTCTGCCATGCTGGACTAGAGCTTGTACCGAGCGTCAGACTTCTCGTTCAACCGTCCAAAGTGTGTGAGTATCACGAGCGAGTATTCGTTCCAGTTGGTTGGTGGTGTCAACACGTCTTGCTCATGCGGGTTGATCTACTCGAAGGATCGAATGCCTGCGATAGGCTATATGAGACGGGCGCCATTGGTCATGGATGAGGATCCGCCGATCTCCTGCTATCGTTGGATGGCCTTTAAGTCAGACCACCAACTTAGTGTCGTGCCACGCAAAAGCGCGGCCGCGATGTCAATCTTTTTTTATTCTTCGTTGATCCCAGCAACGGTGAAGTACACCTCCAAACTCGTCAGCCACATCCGAGCCGCCGGTCCTTTAGATATTGCAGGATCGAACGGTTTAGGTTGGATCGGACAAATTTTGGGTTCGTTTGAGCGTTGTGAATTTCTCTCGACGCGCACCACTTCCCGTGCACTCGCATTGCGAAGAGCCTCCATCATGTCGTTAAGCTGTTGGAGCAGGTGGCTATTGATCCGCTCGAGCACGGAGATACTGCTCGCCAATTCCTCGTTGATCCGTGCCTGTCTGCCGGTGCCACTTGTCACACTTGTTAAAAATGATGAGGCTGTTGGTGGTGGCGGCTGGTTCATTGCCATTGGATCCGTGACCGGACTGGTCATCAGAGCCGTAGGGTTCGATCCAGCTGCTTCGAATCCTGCCACGCCAGCATTCGCTGCGGTTTCAAGATTCGTATGCACAGGCATGTTCTGGTCCTCCATCGTCGAAGTCGTTGCCGAAGATCCGATGTTGATCATCGAATACGCTTGCTTGTTTCATGTCATAGTCGCAAAGTTTGCAAAGTCTTAACGTGCGAGATGCGTTGATCACTTGTGCGATGTAGTCCTCCAATTGAGTAATTTAGCCATATTCGCTCTGATACCAAGTGTTACGCCAAACAAAGCATAGATGGTGAACAGGTAGAAGTTGTGAGGCAAAAGAGGATTTAGGATTTGGGACACTTCAGCAATTTATAATTAGTAGTTTGTTTTCTTCGATGACAAGTGTCAAATGATCAAAAATCTATGTACAAGTGTTGAGTTCTGAATGAGGCATAGTCGAGGTCGTCGGGTCGTTTGTCGAACGACGTGTGTGGAGTCGAGTCGTGAATGGTCAAAATCGAGAATCTCCATGGAGACGTTGGGGGGCTTTGAGAATTGACGGCGTAGATGCGAGATGCATCTTTATAAATCCAGACTCGTTTTGGTGCGTCACAAAGTCAACTGAAAGGTCGCGTTACTTCTGTTGTGATTTCGCAAGAGTGGTTGAAGTTGTCAAAAGGTTCGGGAAGGTTCACTGGGGGCGGGGGCAGTTGGCCGGTTTGTCCTCGATCGTCGGAGTGAATATCGAGGTCTCGCTACATGATGGGCTAATTGTGTAATGACAAGAATGCCCACGTGGAAAGATTAGGGGTACTTGTACGTCTGACACGTAATGCGCAAAATGTTAAATTTATGTCGAGGCATGAAAATTTGTAAACTTTCTGGAGGATTACGAAAAAAATTGAAAAAAGCTTCATTTTCTGAAAGTTCACTGAAAAATTTCAAGTGTTCAAAAAGGGCGCAATATCAGCATACCCAACTTTGAGATTTCATGCTGGTCTACCCATCCTTTTTGACAGATTTTCTCTTTGCAAAAACATAGCAATGGGAAAACGCCCCCCAAAGACTGTAATGGTAAGTTGCTACACGCGGTAAGTGTTACGTCCCTGACATACACGAGTCCCTGAACTCCGCGAGTGGCCATTTCTACCCTTACACTTGTTGTCCGCCGCACGTCAACTGTTAGCTACTGAGCTAACCACCTCTGGCAGAGAAGCCGCGAAACCGAAAAGCTCACAAAGGTTTTTAGGCCTTCTTCCTTTGTTGACATGTGTCATGCACCCCAAACTTAATCAGGCATACACTTCACCTTCAAGAGTACTAACGCCTTAGCATTACATCTCAAGAAGAGCTCAAGTCGTCAATACGCAAGAGAGCATCAAGCAAGGGTTGATTGATCAGCATGCAAGATAAGTCCTTTTATAGCTGTCTGTCCAGTCCTAGAACTCAAAAGCACATTCCTGGGAAGTGGCCTGAACCAGCCACGTCACCAATAGACTTGCACTGTGGGCTTGACACATAAGCATCCTAGTGTCAAGGTGACAGACCAACCATGTAGCGTCCAAGAAGCTACGGACTTTCTTTCTTGGAAGCTTCCACAGCAAACAAGATATGCATGGGGCCAGGATCGACCTCATGACCTCTCACTTGGCCAAATCAACAAAATGGCCAAGGTAACCACTCACCCACATGGTGTACTCACAGGTCATATCTCACAAGAGACAGAGCATAGTTGAGTCACACTACAACGGATCTAGGGGTCATACCTCCACAAGGGGCAGAGCATTCCTGATCCGTCCTACAACACTGAACAAGGGGCAAAAACATTCAACAAATCTCTCCCTTGCACCTTGCGTCAGTGACCATCATCATTCGTCATCACTTGCGTTGACCATGCC